>JBBHKE010000071.1:139522-279289 GCA_037447655.1 Zygnema cylindricum | reverse complement strand
GAGAGAGAGAGAGAGAGAGAGAGAGAGAGAGAGAGAGAGAGAGAGAGAGAGAGAGAGAGAGAGAGAGAGAGAGATGTTTTGTTTTGTTTTTTGTTTTGTGTTTTATGTTTTATGTTTTGGTTTGTTTATTTATTTTTTTGTTTTGTCGCTCAGGAGGCCTCAACCCCGTGGGGCAAGTTTGGGCCTTTGCACGGCTAGTTTCCAATGATTGGGCGGTTTATTTACCATAGAATTATGATCTATTGGTCTAAGAAAGAGTTCTTAATATTGGTGTGCTCATTTGTATCATTTGTGTTAGTGTGGTCCACCCGATTTTGTGCTTAAATTTTTACGATAAATTGAATGAATTTTTTGAGGGGATAAAAAAACAGTTAACATGAAAATGTCATAGAAACTGTAACATATAAAAATTATAAACATGCATAACTCTCAATTATAATGAGTGAAATGAGGTATACAAGTTATAGCAATTAAGGACTTTGTTAATAACAAGTAAACAATGTGGTATGACTGTAACAATGATATGTTATAAACATGATATCACAACAGTGCGTGTCATGGGTATACAATATCTATTAATCTCACTCAATTGAGGTAATAATCAATACCTCATCAAGTCGTGATTCGATGTCTGTACTGACGTTCAGAAGAGTGAGGGCCGTTCTCAGTCGTGGTTTGGCTGTGTATGCATATGGGTTGTTGCGTACCTGCCGATAAAAAACAATCAAAGTACAAAGTGAAGATCTCATAATGCTAAGAAATACTTAGTTTAAGGACTGATTACTGTGACTAATTCTGCTTCTGTCTGAATGTCGTGTACAATTCTGAACCGCTTAAAGAATTAGTGTAAAAAAAAGAGCAATTAGTGTTTTTAGCAATATTTTGAGGTCAGAGAAGAAAACAAACTGGCCACCAAATTAGTGGTATGGACGCTAATAGCGATTCACGGAGTAATCTCACCATCTACCCAGTAACATCATAACTAATAAACATAAAAACAGGAATAAATAAGCAGCAAAGGGTGCACATGAAAGATACACGAACATAATTCAATTCCCACAAGTTTCAAAATCAATACAAACACATCACGGACATTGTTGCGACGCATCAGTGGCATTATGAGGGAACACACAGATAGCAATTCTAATATTGTTACTTTGGGTAATTCAACAAATGTACGGTTCTCCACACGAAAACCATACACTTAACGTGTCCTTCAATAAAACACAAAATTTTCCATGTGATTTCCTTACTAGCTGGGCCACTCGAGCTAAAGAGAAAAATGAAATAAAAAAATCATGCAAACTTTCATAAAACTATAACCAGTCTATATACTTCCCAAAGAAACAGGTAAACCAAGAAATACAGCAGCGATCATGCATAGCTTTCATATCTATGTTAACCTCACCAGATAAACGAAGAAACTTTAAAAGGTATTACAAGGTGCTTGGAGGAGGGGAAGGTAGGGGGGAGAGGGGAGAGAGGGGAGGGACGAGAGGTAAGCGAGGGGTAGGGACGAAGGAGGGTGGGATTCTTGTGGTCCTCGTGATTAGAAGAGCAAGATCCTTTCTTATTAACAAATAAAGAAGGCACGAATATCCAGATGTGTATTCTAACCTTCTCACGCTTGACTGGATCTTTATTTGCAGCATCGATCACATCCTTTGATGGTACGATAGCCCATGTTGGGAAAAGCAATGCCAATTTCTTCATAATTTCAGTCACTATTACTGGAGGCTTTAATCGATCAGATATCTGCACACCAAATTTACACGATTTCACCTTAGTACACCGACCATCGCTATTAGAGTATGTGAATTACTAGCGTTAACACTTTACTATAATTAACTACACTACATTGTGGTTTGCCTCGTAACTTATTGTTGACCACTTGACCAAAGAGTGTTATTACCAATAATCTATGAAATTTGGTCAGAAAACAGGCTCTCCAATTAGAGTGATTAACTTCCATAACAATGGGCTGCGTAATCTCCCCCTTTTTTCTTTTTACTCCATGACAACAGAGAGAATGGCTTGGAAACTACACTGCCAACACTACAAGTGTTGAATATTTTTTGGGGACTCGAAGTCTTTTTTCTCATCCAGAATTTTCTGATATTCAATCATGACATCATAATTGAAAGGTGAGAGAGTTACATTTTCAATTGCTCCGCTGAATAAAAAAGCCAAATGTTGACAATAGTTAATGACATTTGAGTGCCTGAAAAATGTCTAACATTAATAGAGATGAGCAGTCTATATCCCAAGCATTATTATGAGTAAATTAATCGAAAATACAAAAGAAAAAGAAGCTTCTTAAGCTATAGAGGAAGGTATCAGACGTTATAAGATGTACTAGATCAGAAAAGTTTCATAAATACCTCTGTTCAAAATTGCCCAGATTTCATAAATGGTTACTTCCGGAACACTTCATGCCAACAATCTCATTGCTCCATCCGATTCTTACCAAAATGCAATTCAAGGGAAAGAAGATTTCCTAGCAAACCCACATTCATAAAAGACACCGTAACTTAACAGTTCGAACATTTTGTTTCTTAACCCATAAAAAATGGTCATTTCCCACCATAATCCCATCTGATGGTTGGGGGGAGAAGCGCTGACCCTGAATGGTTGGCTGTGGACTGCCCTCCCATAGATTCCCCGTACAAAAAACGAGGAAGATCTTTGTACTCCTCTTTCTCTGTAATAAACCATAGAACAATGGACATCCTCATATATACTGAAAGTCCCGTAACAAAACAACTCAAATTGCATATAGTGAAAATTCTGATGGACTTGAAAAACCGTAATTAGGATAAATACAAAATAGGAAAATGTTTACAGCCTGTAACTACAACACATCCAGAATGTTGCTTGACAGGTGAAATAAAAAATGAACATCTTGCAGTTTATGAAGAAACACACTAAAAACTATGAAAAGGCGTAATGAGGAATGACTCAGTGACATACAATGTGGGAAGAAAATTAAATGGGCAATATTGCCGAGAAGTAACTCCCATGTAAGTGATCAACCGTCTCAAACCCAAAGCTATTAGACGAGCGAAGTAGAATGGGATGTTTGATGTCAAATCCTGCCTGAAACTATTTTCCGTGTGTCAAGGAGGACCAAATAACATTTTTGCACACTTTCTTCCTAACAGACTGCTTTGAACCTCCTTCCATTCTTGCTATCGACCAGCTTTGGCGCCAAATAAATATCATCTGGACAGTCGTTTTCCGCTCACTGTTTAACACCATCCTTATACATCTACATTGGACATAACAAAGTACTCATATCATTGACGAAATGTTTCTTACCTCGTATGCTTCGTGTATAGGTGATAACATCATCTACAAGAGGGTCCATTGATGCCAAATATGCCCGTCTACCATCCGATCGACCATGACCCTCAAAATCAATGCCGAAGACCGCATATCCTCCCTGTGCAAGCCGTACGCCCGTTTCTGGAAGAACAAAAAGCTCATTTATGGAGTTGAAATTATGGCTAAGAAAAGTAAAACTCATTTATGGAGCTGAAAATTTTGATGCTTCAAGCGCAATAACCGGGAAATGGATCCTCAGCAAACGACAGCTATGCTGCCGATGGCAATAAGGGTAAATGACGTTATTTCAGTCCTGTGTTTTTTTAACTAACATAAAAACATGAAATAAAGCTGTTGAGACGAGTTTAACTTGTGAGCGGCTTGTATAAACTGACGGACTTCATTTATCAAATTAAAATATTGACAATTTCTCCAGACTAAAAACAATTGACGGCGTAGCTGACAACAAGAAAAACTGTGCAACAGACAGAGAACACAGGATTATGATTCCACCTGCAGATGCTGAATAATGAAAACAGCTTTTCAAGTTCTTCTGAGGGTGATTAGGTACATTGTTCATCGTAATTAGAGTTAGAAACAATAATACAAACAGAGATTTCTTTAACCAAAAACCATACATTAGTGTTATACAGTAGACCATAATGAGCCACGAGACATGATTTAGTCAATACAAAACCAGTTTAATGCTAATAATACTAACGCTACTAGCAATGTCTGTGTACCTTGCCACCATAGCCCGCATTCCACAGCATAACCATGCAGAAGAAAAATGAGGGCCTTAGGCTCTTGATTTGCCGGTAACCATCGCATCGTGAACAACTTCATCTTCCGCGAGTTTGTGATGTAATCCTGCGAGAAGAATCGACCAATTTTCCAACTACAACTTAATAATTAAATATAAATAAAGTAGTAAGTTCATTACCGTTATCCTCCTTCATGCAAGCATTCGACGAGCTAAACAAACATACACAAGGATACATAGGACTCCGCATTTCCCACATTTTCTCGCTGATGAGTTTACAGAAACAAGTAAGAGACGTAGTGAATATATCTTATTACGATGTGGAAGTAGAAAGCCCACAGTGCATCAACATTAACGTTGATGTCTTTTTCGGCCTTTGAACTCATTTTTCTCCACGCACACTTGTCGCGATGGAATGGTAAGGTTTTTACCTTCCGATTGGCAGTCTCCAAATGAAAATTGGACACGTGTGCACGGGAAAAAGTTGATTTAAGCAGCCAAAAAAACAGTAACACTAATAATGATACACAGTGAAGTACAGAGCTGCTGTTATGGCCTCAAAAGTGTCCAACCCAGCATAGTACCCTATATATGTTTCAATTCTGAAATTATAGCCAGGAAGTATTAAGAGTTCTTTAACCTCACCTCTTCATGTATGACTCCTTTTGAAGCCTGCGGAACAAAAAAAAAAAAAAAAAAAAAAAGGGGGGGGGGAGGAAAAATTCATAAGATCAAAAAGAAAAACCAAAAAAAAGGGACCAAAAGACATAAGATAAGTAGGAAACTGAGTGTGTCTAACATATAATTGTGAAGTTCAAATATAAAATTCAAACACCTTTGCATCACAAGAATGTCAAGAAAGCATTGCATCAAAGATGGTATTCCTCCCCCCTATATTTTCTGAAAAGAAATCAAAAAATACTCAGAGGAAGACAAAATGTAATCAGAAAATGAAGGCAAACCTTCACCTTGTGCAAAAAACAGTGGATTGACTGAAATAAAATGCAGCTGAAGAAAAAGCCGTTTTCAAAAAGCTTGTTACTTATGCCTAGTTGTTATAAACATTCCTACTCAGAATATTAAAAAAAAAATCAAAATATTCAGAAAATAAAGACAAAATATAAACGAGTTCTGTCAAGAAGACGATGGAGAGTTTCAACTTCCTTCATAACACTTATCATAATGAATGTTCAACGGACGTCTATTTTAAAAAAATAAAAAAAACACGGTTCAAATGAGTTACATTGGAAGCAAATAGAACAATAAAGTCATAAATGTTTCTTTGCATGGAACCAAAACAGCATAATCACAAACAATTGATTGCGGGTGAATAGAATAATAAAAAACATGAATAGCACACTCAAATGTACGGATTTCGTCCTAAAAATAAGCATAAACAACAAAAGAAAACAAAACAAAAGAAATATAATGTTACGAAGCTCAAGTTCCAAGAAATCAGTATCCTTCTGCTTCAGCTTACATAATCTTCAGGAGTATATGCGTATTCAACCGCCATGGCTTACAGATTCTTCAGAGTGTTCACTTCACTGAAGGTTAAAACGAAGGGAAAAGCACAAAATAAAACAAAAAAAAATAAAAAAAATTGCAACAAATCTAGCTTTTCCAGAATTAGATTGTAGAACAGATAAGTATACTTGTACTGCAGTATGCAGCTACCAAGCTGCCAACAAGATACTCTCTGCTGAATTTCCCACACGGCAGGCGCATTTCACGCGATCTCCGTGCCAGCAGTACGCACTTTTCGAGCATACGAAAAATTTCCAGTGCGACGTAACGTGAACTGTCATAGAAACTCGTAGAAAACATCAACCCGTCGAAAACAGGCATATTACTGTTTGGTGGGAACATACGCTGAAGGACCAAAAGCATCTTTTTATGTGCCAGCGTGGCAAACAGAATTTGGATAAATAGGAATCTCGATAGGTTGTCAAGCATAGTCTCGACTTTCATTGTCGTTTTTCAAACATCTAAATTTTCATTTTCACGCCGTGGGATTGTGTAAAAGAAGTACTTTATTACATAATGTGCGATGGAAAAACCATCAATGTACAAAGGGGGTAAAAAAAAAGAAATTGAACATTTAAAGTCTACAAGAGCCAGCAGCTATGAAAACAAAACAAAGCAAAACAAAACAAACAAATGAGGAAAAACAAAAGCGACTAGGTTAACTAGCAAGACTAAACAAAAAACCAAAGATGACTAGACAAAAAAGGAAAAAACCACTCTATATGATGCCCCACAACCCTAGCAAACTAAATTCCACACCCCCGAAGATCGTGGATGTGGACTGGATCCCGTGGTGGAAGGTTTGGGAGGCTTAGCCTATCGTCCGCCACCGTGCTTCGACAGAGAAGGGCCGCAGCTTGCGCTCGTTGAAGGGCGACCGATACACGTTGCCGATAAAAAGCAACCAGAAGGCTTGGGGGAGGGCTACCTGGACCCCTAGAATCAAAAGCTCTCTTAGCACAGTTGCGAAGAAAATCATCGAAAGACTTGTCCAAAGAACCAAAAAATTATGCGGCAAATTGGGACAATCTTGTCCGCCGGGTCCCGGTGAGCGTAATCCCTTTCCTTACAAGTCGCTGCGTCCCGAGCCACAACGCCTGAAAGCACTGCCGCGCGAGAATAAATGTGGGTCCCAGTCGGATCAGTAAGGACCACATCACCCAAAGTTCGCCCAGTCCAATGAAGGAAAACCAAGTCAACTTGAGGGCTTCGGAGACCACTAGATTGGGGACGAGGGGAGGTAAGATATGAGAAACCTCCCGCTTCACAATGTAGCCTGCTTCAACACCAATCGCAACAACCGCATCACGAACCAAATCATGCGCGACAGTACGTTCACCCGCCAGCGAACAACGAAGTAAATGGATGTCGTCGGAGTCAATAGGTTGGTTGCAAACACAGTTAGGGCGCCCAAGAAGCGGAGGGTGAGGCAAATCCAAACAAAGGCGGATAGCAGAGGTGAACTGGTCAGATGTCATACAAAGTGTTGAAAAATTGGGTGTTGCCTATAACCACGCACCAAAACCTGGCCCTGAACACGAACGTAAACGAGCACGCGATTGAGCAGAAGGTAGCGCGTTTAAAAGATCATGGAATTCAGCGACTGTCAACTGCTTGGATATGCGTTGTTGCACATGGTAGTTATTGTCTGCAATAAGAGACAAGAAAGGTGGCCTTTAGTTTCGAGCATCAGACGGCAGGAGTGCACGGGCCGAGAGAAGAGCTTGATGAAACGGAAAAATATTATCCTACACTTTAGGGACGACTTTAGCTAGAATGGGAACATCATTTGCAATAAAATGGGAAGCGATGGCAGGCGCCACTAAAGCCTAGCTACCTAACAAATTCGCTGGAGCAACTCGAGCCACTGGAATCAATCCTAAACCCTGTTGTAAATTGGAAGGCTAGCCTGACGGCCTGCGAATGAACCCTTTGGGCGATCAAAAATCCCATGCCCAACAAGGTGATGGAGATCACTAAAAAGTTGATCATCGAACCCTTTTAGAGAGGACAAAAATGGATCCGTTGGTGGTATCGTTTGAGCGAGATACAGAGGATGTTGAGCAAAGCAACGAGTGAGGATTTGAAATGCCACTTAGGAGTCAGAGAGCCTAGGAAGTTTATGAAAGTGCGAGAGGTCTTCCAACAAAGCATCAGTGATCACTTGGTTCACAAAAGATAGGGCACCGATAGGAGAGCCTAAAGCTTAAATATCATCCGTCAGAGATGCAATATGAAAACCCACAGGAACACGGAAGTCTAAAGGTAAGCCTTGCGGGCACCAAGCCACACATTTAGACGGCTTAACTAACAAACCAATTCGACGAAGTTCCTCTGCAAAATGAGAAAAGGCAAATAAAACTTGGTCACAAGGGCGAACAATATGAGTATCATCTGGATAGAAGGGAATAAACAACAAGAAAAGTCGTAGCAGAGTAGCGTAGAGCTTGAAGGTGAGCTAAAGCAAAAAGGGGGGGCCCCCAAAGGATAACCTTGACGAGTGCCAGTCGCAGATTCCAATGTGGCAACCTCACCAAAGGGACCGCCAACAAGAAAGATGAGGGAGCTGTCATGCCGCATCCCGTCGGCCATTTTAGTTGTTTATATTTAGGTGTTAGGACGGGCAGCCGCTACACTAATTTGTATTTGGGTGTTATTTGGGTTCCGCAGGACTGTACGACGTGTACCGTACGAACTACATGCTCCGTAATTTCCGGGATGACGATTTGGACCGTACCCGCGGTCCTACCGTACGACGTATATTTTCCTCGATTTCCGCCGACGGTGGATTTGATTGTTTCGCGTCGACCGTACGACTTCTATCGACCGTAATTCCCGCGGTCACGAATTGGACCGTACTTGCGGTCTTGACCGTACCTGTTTTGATTTCCCGGGTTTTCCGCCGACGACGACTTGTACTTTACAAACTTATTTATTGCTTCTGGATTTTTCGCCGACAACTTATGTTCAAATTCACATCGGTACAAATAAACTTACCGTACTATATATATTTTTCGCGATTCTCACCGACGATAATTTCGATCATTTCATGTCGACCGTATGATTTACATTTTCCGGAATTCGTGCGATGACAAAGTGGACCGTAGCTGCGGTCCTACCGTACAAGCTTTCATTCCCTTGAATCTCGGCCGACAGCAAATTTTAATAATTTCGAGTGGAGTAGCATCTCGGTCGTAGACACAAAGTATGCGATTTTCGTAATATCACATCTGGACCGTCGACGCGTCGACGCAAGTGACAGACAAATCGGCTGTCAGTTCTGACAAGCGATGTCATTGGACCATTTTAAGTCGTGAACCATTTGGAGGTTCATGCATTCACATGTAGATAGGAAGGGTTTTAATCCGTAGGTTATAGATTCTGTAACGTAGGGCATAGGATTTCGGCCTCCTATTGGCTGAATCCAAACTAGACGCAAATACTTACATAGCACGCTGTATCTGATTGGTCTGTTTTCGCTAGGCGTAGTTTTTGTTACTTAGTTCATTTTAGATTATTTCCTGGTCACAATTTTCAAGTGCAAGAATTATTTATTGATTTATTTTCAGTATTGAGGATTTTCTGCAACCATCTTTTTATTTGTAAAATTGTCCGAACAACTTAGAGGCGATTTTTCTGCCTTTTCGTGAAGCGTCTAGTTTTCTATTACATTATCAACATCTTGTAAAGCCTTACATATTAATATATACGGCTTCGGCCAAGATCTACACGGTTTCCCTTCACTTTTCTCGTCTTTTTGAGTGGATTTCGACCGCGTTCTCACGACACAAACTTCTTTTCCCGGCTGTGGCTGAACTCTAATTAGTGTGGAAGTTGCATGTTGGGAATATTGTTTTGTTGTTTTTATTTCTTTTGATTATGTATTTATTTCTATTTGGCTTTTGCGCATCTTTTGAGTTTGGTTATCTCAAACCTCATAAGTGTCGGGCATATTGTCATTTTCAGTTTTTATTTATCTTTGTCGGTTATTTATGCTTTGATTTGTTTTATTTACTTATAAATTCAGATTACCTTTGATAAGATAACTCTTGCAAGGAATATAAATAGACCGTGGGGTCTAGTGGTCATCCATCGGCTTAGTATTCTAATAAACCGACCTAACCATAACCAGCTAAGTCGTTGACCTTTTTTTTTCTTCCATCTTGCCTGTCTTTATATTTATTCATTTTTCTCTTTCATGTCTTATTTCATTCACAATATATTTTCATCATTTTTAAGTGGAGCACAGCTGATGATATCGCATGCATCTTCACGTTATTTGACACATGCATGACATGGGAAAGGGAGAAAGAGGGAGGGATAGATTGAGAGGGAAAAACAGTGGGAAAGAGAGAGGGATAGGGAGAAAGAGGCGGAAAGGAATAGGGAGAAGGAAGGGGAGAAAGACGGAGACAGATTTAGAGAGAAAAAGAGTGGTATAGAGAGAGGGAGAGGAAGAGGACAAGAGAAGGGGGTTAGATTTAGCGGGAGAGCAAGTGGGAGGGGGGAAGGGAAACGGGGAGAGAGGGGTTGAGGGAGAGAGGGACACGTTGTGAAAGAGAGGGAAAGAGAAAGAGAGGGAGTGGGATAAAAAAAGAGACGAAGGGGCAAATTGAGAGGAAAAAAAAGTGATAGGGGTAGAGGGACAAAGAAAGAGGGAGAGAGAGAGGTGGGGGCAAATTTAAAGGGAAAAAGAGTGGGAGGGAGAGAGGGAAAAGAGAGGGTTTAAGAAGAAGCATGAACCTTTAATTGGTTTTTGTCCTCAACGATGCTTCTGTAATGGTTTTATAACTACAATCAATCTTGTGTTTCTCAATTTTGACAGCTCTCCATACACATAATATGTCTAAAAAAATGATGTAGAATATGTGGCCTACAAACACCAATAACACAAATGGACCTCTAAACAATTCATCATCTTAAACCCCATCCTCTTCTATGCATACATCGTAAATGCTACCCACAACTTCTCCATTAATAAATCTTTTTTCTATGAATCCTATATCATTTTGTACTCTATCTTTATCAATGCGTGATCCACAAATAATACATGCAAATTTTCCACCAATGATCTTCTCTCTACAAATCCTATGATAGCAGCCACAAATTTACCCCAAAAAACCATAATGACCATTTTTATGCCTTACTTCCAATTTTCGCCTTAGCATTAATCTCTAGGCTTTGAAAATCTCTTGTTTTTTGGCTTGGCATGAAACCTCTATCTCAAAAAGTTCCCACTTGTCGCCTCTCGTTGTGGGGGTTTCTCGTGTTTTTTTTTGTCTTGGTGGGGTTATTGTGGAGTATGCATTGATGAGGATGGAATAAAATATGATATATGATTCATAAAATGATGAATAGTTGGTGGAGAAATTGTATGTTGGATTTGTGGAGTATGCATTGATGACGATGGAGTAAAAAAGGATATAAAATTTATAGAAAAATAATTCGTTAATGGAAAAATTGTGGGTAGCATTAACGGGGAATGCATGGAAAAGAACAGGGTATAAGTTGACATATTGTTTAGAGGCTAGTTTATGCCCTTGGTTTTTGTAGACCATGCATTCCGTATCTTTTTTTTTGACACATTATCTGTGAGGAGAGCGGTCAAAACTGGGAAACATAAGATTGACTGTAGTTAGAGAACCATTACAGAAGCATCATTGAAGTCATAAATCGATTAAAATTTCATGTTTCCTCTTAAACCCTTTTTCTCTCTCTCTTTCTTCCCCCCCCACTCATTTTCTCTCTTAATTTGCCCCCTCTCTCACTCTTTTTCCCTCTTTTTTTCCCCCTCCCCCTCCCTATCCCCATCCCACTCTTTTTCTCGTCAAATCTTCCCCCCTCTATCTCTCCCTCTCTTTTCCCTCTTATTCCTTTCCTCCCACTCGTTGTCCCTCTAAATTTGCCCCCCCTCTCTCCCTCTCCTTTTTCTTCTCCCTCTCCTTTTTCTTCTCCCTCTCCCTCTCTTTTTCCCTCTCCCTCTCCCTCTCCCTCTCCCTCTCCCTCTCCCTCCTCTCTTTTTTCTCCCTTTCTCTCTCCTTTTCCCTATCAATCTGCCCCCCCTCTCTCTCCCTTTCTTTCTCCCTTTCTTTCTCCCTTTCTCTCTCTTCCTCCCTTTCCCACTTTTTTTTTCTTAATCCGCCTTTCTTTTCTCTCTTTATCCCACTTTTTTTTTTCCCTTCCCTCAATTCCTTTCACTCCCTCTCCCTCTCTATCTCCCCCTCCCACTTCTTTACCATCTAAATCTGCCTCCCTCTCTCTCTCCCTCTCCCACCCTTTTTCCCTCTAAATCTGCCCCCTCTCTCTCCTTCCATTTTTCTCCTACTTTTTTTCCCTCTCAATATGCCTCTCCCTCTATCTCCCCCACCCACTCTTTTTTTTCCAATCTGTCTTTTTTTTTTCAGCCCCTATCTTTCTCTCTCTTTCTCCCTCTCCCATTTTTTTCCCCTCTAAATCTGCCCTTTCGTTCCCTCTCCCCTTCTCTCTTTCACTCCCTCTCCCTTTCCTTTTCTCACTTTTTTCCCTCTAAATCTTGGCCCTTCTCTCTCTCCCCCTCTTTCTCCCTCTCCCCTTCGTCTTCCCACTTTTCCTCTAAATTTGTCCCCCCCTCTCTCTCCTCTTTTTTCTCTTTAACTTTCTCCCCTCCCACTATTTTTCCCTCTAAATATGCCTCCCCCTCTCCCTCCCTTGCCCTCTCCCTCGCCCTCTCCCGCTTTTTTTCCCTCTAAATCTGCCCCATCTTCTCTTTCCCCCTCCTCTCCTAAATTTGCCGCCCCACTCTCCCTGTTTTTCTTTCTCCGTCTCTTTCTCCCCATCCCACTCTTTTTCCCTCTAAATTTGCCCTCCTTTTCTCTTTCCCTCTCCTTCTCCTTCTCTTTTTTTTTCCCACTCTTTTTCCCTCTAAATTTGTCACCCCTCTCTCTCCCCCTCCTTCTCCCTCTCCTTTCCCCCCTCCCACTCTTTTTCCCTCTAAATCCACCTCCCCCTCTCTTTCCTTCTCCCGCTCCCTCTCCCACTCTTGTTTCCTTTAGATTTCCCCCCCCTCTCTCTCCGTTTTTTTTATTCTCCCTCTCTCCCTCCAACTCTTTTTCCCTCTTAATTTGGTCTTTCCTCTCTCTCCCTCTCCCACTCCTTTTCCTTTTCTCTTTCCCTCTCTTTACCAATCTTTTTTTCCCTCCCTCAACCCCTCTCTCTTTCTCTCCCACTCCCCCTCCTACTCTTTTTCTTTCTCAACCTACCTCCCTCTTGCTCTCCCTTTTATTCTCCCTCTATTTCCTCTCCTCCCACTACTTTTCTCTCTAAACCTACCCCCCCCTTGCGCTCCTTCGCCCTCTGTCTCTCCCACTCTTTTCCCTTTTATATCTGCCCCCCCTTCTCTCTTCTCTTTTTTCTCCCTCTTCCTCTCCCTCTCCCCTCCTTTTTCCTCTCCCTCTCCTTCTCCCCATCCCACTCTTTTTCCCTTTAAATTTGCCCCCCCTCTCTCCCCCCCTCTGTCTCCCTCTCCCTCCCCCTCTCCCCCTCCCACTGTTTTTCTCTTTAATTTTGCCCCCCTTCTCTCTCCCCCTCTTTCTCCCTCTCTTTTCTCCCCCTCCCACTCTTTTTCCCTCTAAATTTGCCTCCCCTTCCCTCTCTCACTCTCTCTTTCACCCTCTCCCTTGTTAAGATTTCTGCGTCCATTTTCACTTAAGGATCAAAAAGTCAAAGCTAGTCAAAGTTGCTTGAGCGAGAAGTCAATGTGACGTGAAAAATAATCCACCAGAGTCCTATTAGGTGTATGTATGGTTGAATAGATGCATGTACGGTTGAATATATGTCACGGTGCAGTTCAAGGTACATGTTGGTTAGGGCGTGTCCCCATGTGTTCAAGTAAGGGGTTTTTTTCCGTCTTTACACAGAAAATGGGACTTCCTACTTGAAAATATTACGCCGTACGAAAAATGGGCAAAACCTCAAATACATTTTGCGTCATCTTGGAACTTGAAAGGTACGTCGATTTGGCAGTATTATCATCGCGACCCACTTCTAACTCATCTTCACACTTGCACTTAAATCAAATCGCGACCTGATTTTAATCAAAATACTATCCTATTGACAAATAGAAAGCATGGGTTGCACGCGTGAAAAGGTTTCAATTTTTTTTGCATGAAGGAAAGTACACGGTATTTTTTTCACTGCTCGTCACGAGCATGCACACAAGAAAATGACAAACATGCACGGAAAAGAAATTGCAGGGGTCTCGGACCTCCACTTTCTTTCATAGGTCCTTTGCAAAAGTTTACGTCGTCCTCGTCTCTCTTCCTCTTTCTCACACGATCGCTCTTATTTCTCTCTCCCCTAAATGAAATGCGGCAATGATGGTTTCAAATGAAAGATATATTCTTTTATCTTTTTTTTGAATATCTTTGGTCTTAGTTTGACGGCATATCGAATGATAAAAGGTAAACAAAAAAAATCGGAAGCCATGGCGGAAAGTTTACGTACTAATGACGTCACAGCGTGGCGTGACTTCGCAATGTCAAAACCCTAAACATCTACGATGTCAGAAAAACCTCGACGTCTACAACCGTCGCCGTTTTTGTAGACACCACTTATTTTAGGAATTTTCGCGGTAGTCTACATTTCGTTTCGTAGTCTGTC
The DNA here is from genome assembly GCA_037447655.1 of Zygnema cylindricum. Taxonomy (NCBI): domain Eukaryota; kingdom Viridiplantae; phylum Streptophyta; class Zygnematophyceae; order Zygnematales; family Zygnemataceae; genus Zygnema; species Zygnema cylindricum. Next base: position 265,038 of record JBBHKE010000071.1, on the reverse strand, counting down.
GCACATTTTGTAGACGTCTACGACTGTCACAAATTTGAAGAAATGAAAGCGCAAGTAATGAATGACATAGGAACACTTTGAAAATTACACCGAAAAATCAGCGCTAAAATCCAAAATAACGTTTCAAAATATCGGTTACATAGGGACACGCCGTTAGACGTCAAACATACTTTGCGTCATAGAAGTCCAATTCGTACCGAATTTGACTTTTTTTCGAAAACTATGTAGTATTCGCTAGTTTCGTAAATTTCGTAAAATTCGTACGTCTCAAATTGTACGGAAAATTGTAAAGACATTTAAAAAAAAGAGACGTTGCTTCATTTTTCGCTCGCGAATTTTCCTCCACTCCTTCATAAAGAAGCCGTCATTGGAGACGCCATAAATTCCTCCATTTAATCTGTCATTGAAGCCACCCTTCAAGGTTCCAATAACTTTGCAAAAAAAATCCATGCCTAGGCCACGAGGAATCGAGTGGGAGCATGTCAAGGCTCCAGAAGGAGAGCTGCTTGGGTATAACTGAATATGTATCTGTCTATACTGCAGTTTCGAATACAATGGTCAAGCAACTAGAATTAGAAACCACCCTCTTGGAAATGTGCAAAATGGCGGCATTAGAGCTTGCATTCTATGTCCCGATGAGGTGAAGGCGGAGTTAAACACATCTGAAACCACAAAATCTTCTCATGGCTCTCAGAAACGTGTCATATCCGATTTGGATGAACTCACTAAATGTCCGGGATCAAGCCAAAGTAGCAAGGTACAAGGTATTCAGTCGAAAATAACAAATATATTTAATAGGCATAACAAGAAGGAGGTGGATACAGCATGGGCAAAGGCTTTATTTGCCAATGGCTTGCCGTTTCGACTATTAGAAGACCAATATTTTAAGGCAGCGGTGAAGAAGACCGGGGAGATAGGGCCATCTTATAAGTTACCTCACCGAAATACCATGAGAAATCGACTTTTGTCTGAGACGAAAGCAACGGTCACTGAAGATTTGGCAAGCTACCTAGAGACCATGAAAATTACCGGTGCCTCCATCACATCAGACGGTTGGACAGCCGTTGATGACACGCCTCTTCTGAACATTCTCGCAGTCACCCCCAAAGGAGATATGTTTCTCATGGCTGAAGACACTAGAGGGCAAACCAAGGATGCCGAATACGTTTGTCAGGTGTTAGAGAAAGGAGTTCTTGCGGTAGGGGTGGAGCATGTGGTGCAAGTTGTGACAGATTCTGCTCCTGTGAACAAGGTTGCTCATGGGAAAGTATCCTTCCATCACGTGGACGCCATGTTCTGCCCACGTATTAGACCCAATGTTAGAGGATTGGAGTAAGTTGTCATTTATTTCAACACCTGTCCGAGAAGCAAAGGAGGTGTTGAAATTTATTACGAATCATCATATGACTGCAGCTTTGTTCCACAAAATTTCAGAACTTAGGCTTTCGAAACCTGGAGAGACCAGGTTTGCAACAAATTTTATCATGCTATAGAGGTTTTTACAGGTGAAAGATAGCTTGGAGACCTTGATTTTTCATGATGGTTACAAACAGTGGTTAAGCAAATCTACATACAAGTCAGAGGGTGCTAAGATTAAAGGCCTCATCTTGAACCCAGAGTTTTGGAAGAGAGTGACTAAGGCTATGACAGTTTCAAAACCTGTGGTGCAGATGATGAGGGAGTGCGACAAAGGGAGCCCAAATGTGGGGGAGGTTTATCATGGTTTTTACAGTATTGGTGAGTTCTTGGTGAAGTTATCCAGCAATGGAGGAGCGCGAAATTATCAAGGCCTGCAGATTTTGGAGGAGCTGAAGGTTTTTTTCATCGCGAGATGGGAGATGGCACACAACCCCATATATGCTCCCGACTTTGTACTTGATCCTGAGTACCAAAGTGATGACTATGGTCAACTTTTAAATGTGAAAGCAATGGAAGGTTTTCAAATAATGTTTGATAAAATGTTACTAAATGTGGAGGACCAAGCTGTTGCCTACAATGAGTTGTCTAAGTATAAAGGTTTTGAGGGCATATTAGGGAGGGAGGTGACAAAGACGTGTGCTAAGCAGATGCCAGGCTGGAAGTGGTGGCAACAATTTGGGGCTGTCACGCCTATCTTACAGAAAGTAGCAATTAGGATCCTTGGCCAGTGCACAGTTGCCGGCTCATGAGAGAGGAATTGGTCAACCTACGACCAAATTCACTCTAACAAAGGGAACAGATTGACAACTAAAAGAGCTAATGATTTGGTTTGGGTCTTTAGTAATCTCAGATTATTACGAAGCACCAGGGATGTTAGTTATGAAGAGGAAATGGTAGCATGGGAGGAAGAGGAAGGGGAGGAAGGAGAAGAAGAGTTTGATGAAGACATGTTTGATATAGATTTGGAGTAAAGAGGGATAGGGGTGATATATACATATTCAAGGCCTGCAATGAGTTGATGTATGTTTAATGTGAAAATTAGACTTTATCCACTAGATTAATACAAAGTTTGTTTTTTTTTTGTTTCAATGTGAACTTTGTCTTTTTTTATTATGGACATGTTTTTTTTATCCCGGACATTTTTTAACAAGGACATGTTGTACCAACGACGAGACAGTCTGGTCGCTGGTTTAGCGACTAGGCAGTCTGGTCGTTGCAAGTAGTCAGAGTGCGTGGTTGCTAAGCGAGGCAGTCTGCTCGCTGGTTCAAGGACGAGGCAGTCTGGTCGCTGGTAGAGTGACGACAGTCTGGTCGTTGGTACATTGACGATAGTCTGGTCGCTATTTCAGCGACGAGGCAGTCTTGTCGCTGGTACAGTGATGCTCGCTGGTTCAGCGACGAGGATGCCTCGCCGCTAGTTGTCGCAATTTCAATTTTTTAAGGTATTGAATATTTCAAAAATTTGAAATTTGAACGTCAAAATAAAGTACGAATTTTAAAAATTATGAAATCGATTGATGCGCACTTTACGTAGAAATCGTTAGTTTAATCCGTGCGTGTTATGGGCATGGGACTTCTATGCTTGGCGTAGACGTCAAGTTTTGATGAAACGTAGTCGTCCACTTGTACCGTACGACAAGTCAAGCTGTCGCAGATTTTGAGTATGTCATGTAGCAAATTGTGACCATTGATTTGACTATGTAGGACACAAGTTAAAATTGTACTTCTATACGTGAAAGACAAGTACACCGCGAATCGTAATTAGAGTAAATTACTCTAATTCGGTTGCTCGAAATTTCGACACTATCACATCAAATAGAGTAATCGATTTTAATTTTTTCATTATTCTAATTTACGTGAGGTTTAATTAGTGTAAAAAATCCTAATATAAGTTATTTTTAAATAGTGTGGAGTACGAACGACGTCTGACCGTGCAGAATTGTACTTTTATAAGTAAAAAGAAACAAATAATGATTTAATAAAACCGCACTCGCACGTGAAATTGCATTGAACAAAAAAATCAATCACATCGAAAAAAAGTCGTTCGCATCACTCTTGTCCGTCGACAGCATTGTCGCTAGTGTGAACATTAACTGACATTGAATGCGACAAATAGTACTAGCGTCATAATGACGTCAATACTATACGGACTGGCACATTTTGTACATCTACGTAATTTAGTGTTTATAATTATCGCGCACATAATTATCGCCGACATAACCCAATATAGAATAACTAAATAAATTAGAGTAAACTTCATAGGTGAAAAAGCTCTATCACATAAATTAGCGTTCATTACTCTAATTGTTTTTTTTTGTTTTTTTACTCTAATTTTTTCATTACTCTAATTACGATTCGCGGTGTAGCTTAGAACCTACGTCATCTAGACATACAAAATATAGTCTTGCTCACATTGAAAATCAATCATGAATCTATGAATAATTCTCTCCAATTTTTCCCTGCTGCTAATTTTTGCACTGAGTGCTTATTTTGTCGTGTGCTTATTTTGTCATGTAAGTAATCTATATTTTTTCTTTATTCAGTAATTAAGCTTGTCTTCTCATATAGAGTATTGTTTTCCTTAGCTTCTTGTCTTGTAATTGATCGATCTATGGCCACTTCTTCACAATCTCAACATGGTATTCGAGCCTAAGGCAAAATTACAAACATCCAAAAATTTAGTGGTAGAAATTATTTACTATGGAAAGATAAGATGACCCGTATTCTAAAATAAAAGAATTACTGGGGTATTGTAGCAGGCATTGAACTAAAACCCATTGAAGCTTTAATGGCAGCAGGATATGATAGAAGGGAAGAAGAGGCAGCGAAATTAATCTTTATAGCAGTGGAAGACAGTCAACTTTTACACATAGTTGAGATAGAAAAACCTAAGGCTATGTGGGACAAATCAAGGACTGTACATGAGCGTACTAATCCGTCCAACATAATGCAATTAAAAAATAAATTACTCAACTTTTGTTTGGAGAATGGAGATACTAGGGAGAAACATATTAATTGACCGAATGAGCGTAAATTACTGCTAGCGCTGTCGGCACTACACAAAATGATGATGTTTTGATCCTTAGACTGTTTAGTTCATTACCAACACAGTATGCTATGATGATCACGGCTTTAAAAAGTCAACCTACTGTAGACTTTGATGTAGTATGTCAGCATTTCATCCAAAAAGAAGTTGAAATTAAAATAAAAGAGGAAAAAAGTCAGATGGAGCTCTTTATGTCAAAGACAAACAGTCACTAAAACACACTGAGTTAGTAACTGCTTGTGTTATATCTGGAAAAACCAATCATCAGACTGCTGACTGTAGATTCAAAAAAAAAGAAACTGAAAACTTTAAGAAAAAAATTGTTTGTTATAGTTGTGGCAAACCAAGTCATAAGCCTTCAGTTTGTTATAGTAAAGATAAAACTGACAGAACAAACCATCATTTGCCATGAAAATTCAAGATGAGACTAAACTTTTTCTCACACACTCAAATGCTCAGAAAAGTAAATAGATTATAGATTTTGGAGCGTCTCATCATATGTGTAATGACAAGTCCATATTTTTTTCTCTCACAGCATTACAAAATCCTCGACGAATTCTACTGGCAGATGATAAGATTCTAGAGACCAGTTTAATAGGCGAGGTTAAATGACAGTTATACTTTGCTACTAGTAGTCATGAAGGGCATCTAAAAAAAGTTTAATACTTACCAAGTTTAAAACATAACCTTTTCACTGTTATGCATGTTGTGAAGAGTGGACTAAAAGTCAAATTTGAGCAAAATAAAAGTGAGCGGTGTGAAATCATAAGTGAGGGGAAGCTAATCGCTTTTGGATATCTGAAAAGGACTCTTTTTGTACTACGCTTGGATGTATCTTTTTGTTCTACGCTTGGATGATGAAGATACAGATGAATTTCAACAAAAAAATGAAGACTTTGGAACTATGGCATCAACGATTTGGTCATCTGGGAGAGCAGTATCTCAAACCACTCGTCGAAAAGAAGATGGTCCGAGGACTTGAGGATGTCAACATCAAAGATGACCTTAAAGTGGGTGAAGGATGTGGTCAAGGTAAGCAAAGAATGCTTCCTTTTCATAAAGATGATGAACCCAAACATAGAAGGAAGCTAGAGCTTATTCATTCTGACTTGAGCGGTCCTCACCCCTTAAGTCCTTGAGGTTCTAAATGTTTCATCACGTTTGTGGATAAGTGCACTAGAAAAATATGGGTGTATTTCATGAAATCCAAGAGTGAAGCCCTTGATATTTTTAGAGAGTTTAAAACCATGGTAAAAAACAAGGCAGGAGAACATATCCAAATTTTAAGGTCGGATAATGGGAAAGAATATACCTCCAATGCTTTTAAAGAAAACTGCATAATTTGGGAGATACAGCACGAATTCACAGTAGCTTTTAGTCCGCAACCAAACAGAGTATCAGAAAGACTTAATCGAACTTTGGTTGAAATTTCACGTTGTTTAGTACATAGTGCAAAACTAAGTCAAATCTATGGGCTGACCTATCTTTACGGTAGTTTATTTGAAGAATCATTCTCTTTGTACTTTTCTGAACAATATTACACCTGAAGAAGCTTGGTCAGGCTTTAAACCAAAGAAAAACCTTTGTTCTCATCCCATCAAAGAATAGAAAGAAATTTAATAAGAAGAGTTGGACTGGTGTCTTTGTAAATCATGACATAAATAGAAAATCTTACAAAATTTATGACCTTGTTACAAGGAAAGTTCATGTTAGTCGAGATGTGACTTTAGATGAAGTTAAGGAAAGTAGTTCAGATGTGACAGGTTGTTTTGACCCTTGGTCTGAAAAAACAGAGACTGTCACTGTTCCCTTTAACAATCAAGGAGAATTGGAAAGTGGGACTCCACAAACACCAAGTACTCCAAGCAGAGAAGATGAACTGGGGCCTTCGTCATCGACGCCAATTTCCATTCCAGTTGGGGCCTTCGTCATCGACGCCAATTTCCATTCCAGTTCAGACTTCCGTCATCCCTGGTGGAACATCAACCTTTCAGACATTACCAGTGGAGAAGTTACCGGCACCACAACCTTCGCAAATTACAACCTTTCCGAATCTGATTCAACAATCGAGATTGAAGGTAACCTCTCAATGAGTATCTAATCGGATACGTGCTAAACCAAAAAGAATTATTGAAGAAATGAAGATGTGGGTTTAGCTTATTGGATTTAACTTCAATCTGTAACGATGAACTTTTCTCGTCGGTGTAACACATTGTTACCCCGGAAATCACGGAACAAAAAGACGCCAACAAACATCGGTAAAAAATACGATTCACTATTTTTGGTACGCCGTAAAATTCACACGTCAAATAAATATTTAAAAAGTATGCCACGTCGGATACTTTCAAAAAGTATGCCACGTTAGATTTTAAAAGGTACGACGTAACTGCAAAAGATAATCGAAACGACAAAGTACCGCGGGAAATTTAAACTTGAAATAGTACCAGGAAAGTCTGATGTAACTCAGAAGAACTTTGAAATTCAAATTCTTGATTTCAAACTCATTCAAATTTCTTAGTAAGCAAAATTTGAGTGTTTCAATCCGATGTAACTTAGTTCGTTATATTCAAGAAATTACTGTGTTAGTTTAGAAGGTATATAATTACCATTGAAGGAAGCAGAAAAATTATCAGATTAGTTTACATTATATGTTTACATTGTTATTAATATTCAAGAAATTTCGTTTGTTTTGTGTTCTGTGTAAGTGTGGATGTGAATATTGAAGTGTAAATCTGATCACGTTTTCAGAAGGTTATTATGGTCAGAAGGGAAGTAAGTATCTGAATGTTCGTAAGATAAATTGACTTCAAGGTCTGACATCTGATTTCTTTAAAGCAGGAAGTCTTTAATAGATATCAGGGGGACAGGTTATGTGTCCAAGGTAAATTGTTTAATAAAAGTTGAGACTTTAGAAGTCAAGATACTTTTAAGTAATTATAAGGATTCTGTGTAGAGTATGGATTAGGCAGTTTAAGGTTTCTTAGCTGTAAGTGATCAGTCAATATAGACGATCAAGGTTTACATAGCTTATTGTTTTATAGAGTCGCAAGGGGAACCGCAAACCTTTCATGAAGCTTTGGAGAGTTCTAATTCTCATAAATGGAAAGAGGCAATAGAATTAGAATATGACACATTGATCAAAAATAAACTCGGAACTTAGTAGAACGCCCAATAGAGAAGAACATTGTGGGGTGTAAATAGGACTTCAAAATTAAGAGGAAGTCAGATGGGTCAGTGGAAAGATATAAAGTGAGGTTAGTTGCTAATAGGTATTCCTAGGAAGAGGGGGTTGATTACACTGAGACTTTCTCACGTGTAGTGAAATTTAATAGTTCCAAAAGTTTAATAGCTCACAAGTAGTCAAATATAATAGTCTCAAAAGTTTAATAGCCTTTGGGGCAGCACAGAGAATGCAGATGTATCAATTAGATATCAAAACTGCATTTCTTAATGAGGATTTAGAGGAAGAAGTCTACATGGAACAACCAGAGGGTATGATAGAACGAGGAAAAGGACACATGGTGTGTAAACTACACAAATCTATTTATGTTCTAAAACAAAGTCCTAGGTGTTGGAACATTAAACTTGACACCAAAATGAGAAAAGAGGGCTTTGAGAGAAGTCACACAGATAGAACAGTTTACACTATTGGGGAAGACAAAAACTTAGTGATTGTCTCAGTTTATGTCGATGACATGAGTGTGTTTAGTTATCTGTCAGCCGAGATTGAAAAGGTCAAACAGTTCTTAAATAGCAAATTTTTGGTATGTAAGATTGTATTCCCGTATCAACACCTTTAGACCCAAGTCAAATGCTTACAAAGGAAATGGGTCTCAAGTCAGAGTTTGAGAAAAAAACAGATAAAGCAAGTCCCTTACAAAGAGGTAATGGGTAGCTTGATATATTTAACAATTGGCACACTCCTTGATTTAGCTCCAGATGTAGACTTTGTCAGTCAATTCAGGCAAAACCCAGGTCAGAGCACTGGTATGCAATTAAACGTATTTTACGTTATGTGAAAGGGAATGTAAATTACGGCCTACAAATCTTGAAGAACACCGGAGACATCGGTTTTTCCGGCTATGTGGATGCCGATTCGGCAGGCGACCTCGACACAAGGAGGAGCACTACCATATGGATTTTTACATGTTTAGGAGGACCTACCAGTTGGAGTTCAAAACGCCAATCTTTTGTGATGTTATCAAGCACGAAGGCGGAATATGTGGCGGCTACTGAAGCACCAAAGGAAGTGTAAAAGCAACAAATTACTTCACAATACTTCATAATTCACACTAGAAAAACCAAGGATCTCTTTGTATCAACAGCGGAACCACACAGCAATCACAGATAAAAGTTGAGCTTAATTAATTTGAAGGAGATTACAGAGTTCAATGCTCGTTGCGAAGGTCTACTCAAAGAGTCCTCTTCTGACTAAGTCTAATTTACAATTTAAACTATCCATCTACTAGTCAACCTAGTACTATACAAATATGCACGTGGACCTTTCAACGTTAACCGAGACCTATCCAAACTATCCTTCTATAACTATGCAGTTTAATCCACATTCTGCAGCGTTGCTACGCTGCTACGCTGCGTTGGTATACTACGGTACTAAGTTCCTACGTTGCTCTGCTGCGACACTCTGGTGTCCCGCTGAACCTTATTTACTCAAGGAAACTGAAGTTGATGGAGTATGCCGTATGTCTCCTCACGTTACTCCTCGAATTTCTGATGCATGGTGTCAAGTTGATTTTGAAGTTGCTCACATCGGGTCTCCAACAACGCAATATGATGGTCCGCCGCTGCCAAGCGTCTCTGAGTGATCCGTTCCCGAACTTAGTCCTCCCCTTCCTCCGGTACGGCCGCGGGTACCTCAGGTTGCGAGGAAATGGCCGCCCGTGCAAGTTTTTCGGGTATCGGGACTTGGGGAGCTTCAAGTTAATCAATTTGTTGTGCTCTTCATGCCACTTCGTCAGCCGGTTCCCACCAAGGCAACTTCTTTAATTTGAAGGAAACGTGTTTCCGGGTATCTCGGGCCCGCTGCAAAGTGTTTTTCCGATCCAACTTGAGTGTCCGTACCTCGGGTGTGACCTCCGCCTGAGAGATGATATCGTGAAGACGGACATCCCACGGGTGATATGGGAACATCCACCCTGTACTGATAGTGATCTTCGACTACTTCCACAAACAACAAGGTATGAGGGTTAAGCTGCACATAACCCTTATGGTTATTCCCTAAGTCTTTCGTCCTCATGAAATTCCAAGGCGGGTGTGACTGCACGTCGGCGGGGATAATAAAACGGGGGCCCAGGTTTTCCCATGCGCCACGCTGAGGGCCACTCTAAAGGATCCCAAGAGAAGCGTTTGGCAAAGTTGAAGGTAAGGTCCACATGCCGAGTGTCGATAAGGATTGGAAAAAGGTTATCAGGGATTTCTTCTTCCTTTTCACACTCCCCGTCCGTGTCCTTTTTTTCACCTCGAAGAAGAAATACATCGTCTTTGCTGGGGTACTCCGCTTCATCCTTCTTTTCCGAGCTTTCCAAGGACTGCTTGTCTGCGGTGCTCTCTTTATTGGGGTCCCTCAGTACCTCGAGATTAGAGGCACGCTCCTCAATTGGCAAGGGTGTTGGTTCCCGTTTCGACTCTTCAGCGTCCGAGATTTCATGATCATCCTCATCCTCTTGATCCTCCTCTTAGAGTGGGTTGTACTCGAGGTCTTGTGAATAATCTAACCCCTCCCCTCCACAGATCTCCGCCGGGCCTGCCTCGCTACTGTTTGTCTTTTCCGGTTCCGGTCCTGGTTCTACCTCCCTTCTCCGGTCTGCATCTACCATGACCTCCGCCGCCACTAGCAATCTATCCGGACGAAGCATATCTCCTTGCACCACCCATACATGTCTCCTCTTTTTTGGGGGTGGAGAGGACGACGACGGCATGGATACTCTTGTGCAGGATAACTCAGGTAGTTGGAGAAGGGAAGGTAAGTTAGCTTTGTAGAGCGAAACAATCTCCAAACTACTTCTACTTGGTGGTTCGTGAAGGACGATGGGGGTCTTAATCGCGAGGGTTGAGGGCTTTATTGTTGGACTTTTCCAACAGTCGTAGCGTGCGAGGGTACCACAACGTCCAACATTTAATAAACTGCGTTGCTCAGACGAAACCGAGGGTTCGTTGTAACCAATGTGGTGAATCACAACTGCGCTTTTGCGATTTCTTGTCAGCGCAGTGATGACGTTGTTGAAACTCTGAGACCTCCATAGGTCCTCAGAATGGACAGCTTGCAAGAAGCCTCTAGGATATCCCAGACCCCTTTGTGTTTTAGCAAGAATAACTCCCACCCTGGCAAACAAAATCTCTGATCACCTTGACCCTTATGAAGGCAAGACTCCCCTGAGTCGATAGCAAAAGGAATCTCTGAATTTGCTCCCCTGAGCAGTAAGTTATGGAGGGTCAAAGTTGACCTTTTGTACAGAAGCTCTCTGGGAGTGAGGGTCCTATCTACCAATTTTTCTAAGTCCTATCTCTCTCACAAACTCTATCTACTGATTTACGGAACCAATCATATTGCTCTTCCGTACATAAAAGTACAACTGCCGGTTTACTTTTTGTACGAATAGTGTACAACATGGCTTAAATGGCGACACGTGGTATTTCCGGATTTGCTCCCTTAATCCCCGGAGATGCCGCGATCTAATGTCATTCAACCACGTGTCATCCGATGTGGCGATGACCAAAAACCGCCGAAATCCTCTTCCGCGATCTCGGCATTCATTCCGGCCGTCCAATTAAATGTAGATTTAATGGTAGCCGTAATAAATACATGCGCGGTATTTGTTTCTCTATCAAAACAAATGCGCGATATTAGTTTCTTGTCCGTACCCTAATCCGCACATTTACATAACCAAACCTATGTATCCTGTAAATAGTTCTGTTAAATGAATTTGTTAGCGTAGTAATGTTGAGGAATTTATCAAATACAATATACTTTAACACTAGTCATAGACTAAATGGTCAGTGACTGCAACAAGTGTGGGAGTTGAAGAGAGAAGTTAGAGGCAGACTGCCTTGGCTTCTTTTCTGCATTTTATTTTAGACCTATAAAATACTAAACGAACCATCAATTTCTACACTCCCCTTATTTTCTAGTCAATCTTCAATTTCAAACCACATTTCTCCCTGGAGAAAATGAGCTTAGGGGAAGGCACAGGTTTGGTCATCATATCTGCTTACATCTCACTATTTGTTCGGTACTCTAAACTGATTATCTCCTTTTCTACTTTCTCTCTAACAAAGCTGAGTCTAATGTCCATGTGTTTGGCTTTAAAATGATGTTTAGGATTAGAGAAATAGCGATTGGTGCCTGATTATCACAAAAAAAAAATTGCACACCACTCTTAAGGTGACCAAGCTCACCAAGCAAAGACTTGACCCACATCAATTATTTTACTGCAGAGCAAGAGGCCATATACTCAGCCTCCATGGTAGACTGAGCAATAACCTTTTGTTGTTTGCTACTCCAACAGCAAGCCCCATCACCCACATATAATACATATCCAGAAGTACATCTCCTCATCGGAGCATCACCATAACTTGCATCACTCTAAGTAGTGATGTCAGTATTCTCCCCACCCAAATGCAACCATAGATCCCTAATTACTATCAAATATCTAAGGACTCTCTTAGCTGCCTCCCAATCCCTCTTAGTGGTGTTGAAATAAGTATTTTTATTGTATTTTCTAGGTCTAACTTAATTAGCGGAAAACATATAAAGAAAATGTAGGCAACCTGCCTCCATCTCTTCTCTCTCGCCCCCATACTTTTTGTAGTCACTGAAAGAGAGAGAGAGCAATGGAGCCATGGCTGCCTTAGCTCCATAGGTTGGACTAAAGAGTGACTTAAGTCACTCTCAACAAAAGGTTGAGTTCGGCAGGACTCGAACCCCCGACCGGCACAGCGCGGCGTAGCCGTTAGCTCAAACCAGTCTGTCGTAGAAGTCCGTTAGGTGATATAGGTTTTCATTCATATTTAAATTATTGTGTTATACAGAAATCAATTTTTAAACTGAAACTCTTTACGGCACGCATAGATACAGTTTTACAAAGTACGAAGTACTGTACTAATTTGAAATGGATATCGCGCATTTTGTTTCGATAGCGAAACAAATATCGCGCAAGTATTTATTACGGCTGAGATTAAATTTCGCGTCAAATCTAACGGCGCACATCATCGCCGAATTCCCGAAATGGTCAGTTTGGCATTTAGTGACGTGGCATGATCTGGCTCCACGTGGAGAGACGACATTCGGTCGCGGGAATTCCGAAGAAGGTACGGACGAGTGGAAAATGGACACGCGTCCGCTTAATGGCCTTGTCGTACAGAGGCCGTATAGAAAGTACATCAACAGTAGTACTTTCTGGTACTGTACACTATTACGATTGGTTCGTATAGGCAGTAGATAGGGGATGTGAGAGAGAACTAGGAAAAACTAGGACTTAGAAAAATTAGGTAGATAGTCCTCTCTCTCTTTGAGAGTTTGTATAAATAGGAATCTTTGCCACCCTATAATTTATCGCCTGGTTGGGCGTTTTCAGAGATTTCTTTCTCTTTGGACTCACGAGAGTCGAAGCTGCACAGGGGAGCAGTCAGATTGTCTGCATGTCTGCTTGGGTAGTAGTGATTTTCATTGAAAGTGGGTTAGTTAATAACTATCTAGAGGCTTCCTGTATTCTGTAGTCCAATGGAGGACATAGAATTGCAAGTGGGAGCATTTAGAATTCTACTCAGCACTCCTACAGCTGCAGCTAAATCCGGTCTGGTACAATTTATAAAATAGATTAGACTTCCCACTACTTGCCTGTAAGGAATAGTCTGCATGAACTTTTGTTCTTCAAGAGATAATTCCTCGTCTAAGACTATGACTACTTCTTCATCACTCCCCTAACTTCCCTTCTTTAACTCCATTGGAGTTGTACAACTACACCGCCAATCGCTATTAGAGTATATAACGCTTATATAGTGCCCCTAAATTTTGACCCCAAAACCTGAAATATATTACATAACGTTATTTAAGGACATGGACCATAATCTGCCACGTCTCAGGCACTAAATAAGAATCAATAACGCTAATTATTTTTTGACTCTATATAATCCTTGACTCAAATAGCGATTGGCGGTGTATTAGCTTTATCCATTTGAAATTTTTCAAGCATGTTCCATATTGCTTCATTTTGAGTCAATCTTATAATCTTTCTTTTTTGATCTCTTTCTACTTGAATTCCCAAAATATATTTTGCTTCCCCTTTATCGTTCATTTTCCAATCTCCCCTTAAGATCGGTTTTCAGTTTATTAATTTTTTCCATTGATATACTTAAAACAAGTAAATCATCAACATAAATTGCAATAAATATACCACCTTCCTCATCTTCAAAAACATAGATTGAGTGATCTGAGCTGATCAGGGTGTATCCCAGACCGGTAAAAAACTCATCAAGCTTCTTTTTCCACTGTCGAGGAGCCTGTTTCAAACCATAAAGAGATTTAATCAGCCGGCATACCTTACTCTCCTCTCCTTCCTCCACAAATCCTTCGGGTTGTCACATGAAGATCTCCTCTTCCAATTCTCCATGCAAAAAGGTTGTCTTAATGTCCCTTTGGTGCACCTCCATGTCTTCCGCTGCTGCCCGATTGAGAAGTATGCGGACGGAGGGAAATCTGACGCCCAGGGCAAAGGTTTCCTCGTAGTCAATACCCTTCTTTTGTGTAAATCATTTTGCCACTAATCAGGCTTTGTAGCACTCAATTGTGTTATTTGGGTTCAGTTTTAATTTGAAAACCCACTTACAACCGATTGGTTTTCGGTTAGGTGGACAATCCTCCAACTCCCAAATATTGGCTGCCATAATTGAGGCCATCTCCTCTTTGATGGCTGTCTTCCACCGGTTCCTTTCTGGACAAGTCATCGCCTCTCCATAAGTCTGGGGTTCATCTTGATGGGATAGTTTTGTTACCTTGTTATTAACCTGTTTTTCTTGCAATCTTTTGCTACTTCTCCTTCCCCTTTCAAAATCTGTGGCCAGAATAGATGGTTATCATGGGTTCTTTCGAACAATCTCGGCTTCTCCCCTATCCCTTGATTCCAAATAAATTTCCACAATGTCTTCAGCTTCGGGTAGTGTTGTCACTGGAGTTTTTGCTGCCGTGTCCTTTTCGGTCTGATTTGTACCTGCAAGAATGTCATCTTCTTTAAAACCTGGATAGTTAGGAAGCTAATAGTCATCGGAATTTTCTGATTCAAGTCTGATTTTTACTAACTTTATTACTTGAAGGGATCCAAAAACTTTCCTTCATCCATAACTACTAGATGCTTTACTAAGATTATATCTTCTCTTTTTAGATCATAAACTCTATATCCTTTAACATCCTCATCATATCCTAATAAGTATCCCGGTTTTCCTTTAGGATCTAGCTTCCAATTAGACCGATCTGTATCTAGACTGAATACTTGACTGCCGAAAACCTTTAAATGAGATAAGTCTGGTTTCCGGCCTGTCCATCTCTCATAAGGTGTTTGATCTTTTATAGCTGAAGTAAGAACTCTATTTTTGAGGTAATTAGCACAGTTCATTGCTTCTGCCCAAAACCTTTTTCCTATCTTCTTATCCGACAACATACTTCTAGCACTATCACTTAGTGTTCTATTTAACCTTTCAGCTACCCCATTCTGTTCCGGATTTTCTGGAACTGTCTTTTGGTGTTGAACCCCATCTTCCCTCAAAAAATCCTCAAACTGGTTAGAAGTATACTCTCCACCATTGTCACTCCTTACTCTCTTGATTGGAGTTTCATGGAGTTTTTCGCTCCATGCTTTATATTGTCTAAAACAGTCCTCAGCCTCTGACTTGTTTTTCAAAAAATATACTCGGGAATACCGAGACCAATCATCAGTTATAGTCATCATAAATCTCTTCCCCCCCGGTGAGGGCACTCTAGCCGGTCCCCAAATATCTGTGTGTACTAGATCTAGAAGTTTTTCTCCCTTGTAGGTGGCTGTTTTTGGAAAGGGTAATCTGTGTGCTTTACCTTGAGCACACCCACTACAATCACTTATATCATCACTCTCACTGAACTGAATCCCTTCCACCAATCCTATCTTTTTCATCCCTCATAAATTATCTAGATTCACATGCCCAAGCCTCTTATGCCACATCATTTATATCATGAACACCAACATAATAAAAATTCTTTGTTTCATTACTTAAAATCAGCCTAAACATCCCTTAGCTACCTTTCTCAACAATGAAATAGACCTCCTCCTCAAAACTAGCAGTAAAGACTCCTTCCCTAGTGCTAGTGAAAAAACCCTTATCATCTAATACAGATGTAGAGATGAGGTTTTTGTTCATCTCCGGAATAAACAATACATCGAAGAATGTTATTATAGATGTCTTTCCTTCTACTAGCATTTTCAGATCTACCGATCCTACAAGAGTAGTAGTGACTTTCCTCCCATCCTCGTACTCTATCTCTACGGTGGGAATCTTTCTTGTCTTAGTGAAAAGGTGTTCATCCTTACACATGTGCATGGAGGCACTTGAATCTACAATCCAGCCTGCTTCACCTTTCAATCCATCGTAAGCACATTTCAGCTTCATGGAATTTTGACCTCGTTTTTCGCCTCCAACTCCTCATCCAATAGGAGCTCATTGTCCTCGTCCTCGGATTCTGCCTCATGCACCAGTGTCACAAGGGCCTTTTTCTTTCCTCTGCGGGTTCTCCTAGTCTGCCCCTCCATTAACCGAAGCTTGGTTAGCTTAGTGCACTCCGCCATATAGTACCTCGGTTTCTTACAAAAATGACATAAACCTTTGGGAGCCTTTGGTCCAAACTCGTCGGTCTGATTTTTCTGCTCCCTCCCCCCATAGTTTCCGACCGGTCTTCAGGAATCCTTGTTCTTCCAATCGGTCGCAGCTACCAAGGCTTGCCCACTCTTTCCTCCCCTTCAGATCTCAATCGTATTCTCCCGAACGAGAATCATCCCTACCACAGAGTTCCATACCCACTTTGAGTCCGGCAAGTCCTGCACACGGCTGACTTTGTTCTGGAACTCATCAGGTAACTTCACCAGTAAACAAAAAAACCTTTTCTTTTTCATTAAAATCTTTTCCCGCACTCTCTAGCTCTATGAAAAGTGGAGCAAGCTCATTGGAAAAATCCAACATCTTCCCCCCCTTGTATACATACTCCTTAACTTTTTGATCAGCCAACTGTTGTTGCTGAATCATACCACTTTGGTACATCTTTGTAAGAGCCATCCAAAGATCGGATGCTCTTTCTACTTGCAAATGAGGACATGCAAGCCCTTGAGTAAGATGGCGGAGGATGAAGCAAATTGCCGCCATATTGTTAAAGTCCTAGGCATCAATATCATTTCCTCGTTCCTCGGATTCGGTGACATGAATGCCAAACGAGATGCTATTGGTGTGGTCGTCTCCTTCTCGGTTCCTTTGTCCGCCACCCTTGCTACCTTTTACCTCCTTTGAAGATGGATTTGCATTCCTTGTGAATATGCTTCCTCCAAGCCCTAGAGGGATTCCAAGACTTGATGGACGCCCCACTCGTCCACTCACTATCCCCCAAAATCATTTTTCGCACACAGCTCCAGTCATCATACTTTCCCATTATATGAAGCCAGTTCCATTAAAGATGGGTACCCTAGAGGGTAGGCCCATAACCTGAAACTCTGAGACCTCCATAGGTCCTCAGAATGGACAGTTTGCAAGAAGCCTCTAAGATATCCCGGACCCCTTTGTGTTTCAGCAAGAATACCTGCCACCCTGGCAGACAAAAACTCTGACAACCTTCACCCTTTTGAAGGCAAGACTCCCCTAAGTCGATAGCAAAAAGAATCTCTGAATTTGCTCCCCTGAGCAGTAAGTTATGGAAGGTTAAAGTTGACCTTTTGTACAAAAGCTCTCTGGGAGAGAGGGTTTTATCTACCAATTTTTCTAAGTCCTATCTCTCTCACAAACTCTATCTACAGATGTACAGAACCAATTATATTACTCTTCCGTACACAAAAGTACAGCTGCCGGTGTACTTTTTGTACAAAGTTGTACGACATGGCCTAAATGTCGACATGTGGTTTATCCGAATTTGCTCCCTTAATCCCCGGAGATGCCGCGATCCAATGTCATTCAGCCACGTGTCATCCGATATGGCGATGACCAAAAACCTCCGAAATTCTCTTCCGCGATCTCGTCATTCATTCCGGCCGTCTGATAAAATGTAGATTTAATTGTAGCCATAATAAATACCTGTGCGGTATTCGTTTCGCTATTAAATCAAATGAGCGCTACTTATTTCTTGTCCGTACCCTAATCCGTACATTTACATAACCGAACCTATGTATCCTGTAAACAGTTCCGTTAAATGAATTTGTCAGCGTAGTAATGTTTAAGTATTTATCAAACACAATATATTTTAACACTAGTCATAGACTAAATGGATAAAGCAACCGGTTACCTGCGGCTTTGACGGCCGATAGGTATCAGGATCAAATCCTGTGTCCGACAGCTATACCTTTAGTAAATCAACTAATCTACTACACGTAACTCTTAGGATAGCATAGGCAGCCATGGCTCTAGCTTTATCTCCGACTTTCAGTGACTGCAACAAGTGTGGGAGTTGAAGAGAGAAGTTAGAGGCATACTGCCTTGGCTTCTTTTTTGCATTTTATTTTAGACCTAGAAAATACTAAACGAACCATCAATTTCTAAAGCTGCGATCCTCTGCCGGCACCGCGACTATGCTGCTCTTCGGTGGCTGCGCAACCATAGCGCTGTGGTCCATTAACATCGCCGCTGCTTTTCTTCGGCGCGTCCCCAATATGACTGCGATCGTTGCGATACTGCGATTTGTTCCTTTATCGCGTCCGCTATGATTTCCCCTCCGGTTAAGCCGAGTTTCCCCACTCTGCGTAAACCGACGCAGTAATTCACGTGAATACAAATCCTCCTCGTCCACCCAAGAGTCGTCTTCAACTCCGTAGCCCTTTTAATGCACCAAAAATTGGGTGGAGGTAGAATTCTGAGAGCGACGTGACTAAAAGATTTCTTCTACTTCGTACTCGTCCGATGTACCTTAAATGGGCGGTAAAGGGGTATTCGGCCATCGATTAGGAAAAATCGAATCGGGGTCCCGAAAACGTTTGAAGAGGGAAACATGGAAAACATTGTGGATATGCCCGTCTTTCGGTATATCCAACTTATAAGCCACTTCTCCCACCTTTGACAGAACAGTGAACGGGGGCGTAAATCTCGGTGCCATTTTCGTGGAGAGCGCACCTGGTAATGACAAGTTCGCCACATTAAGGCGAACCTTATCACCTAAGTTGAATACGATGACCTTCCGGTGAGCGTCGGCCTACGACTTTTGACGGTTGTTTGGAAGTTGGAGCGCCATCGCCACCTTATCGAGATTCCCGTGCAACGTTTGGCAAAATCTAGAGCTGCCGGTGTAGGTCAATACGCTGCCAATAAATTTTGGGGAAGGGTGGGCTCTCGTCCATTGAGGGAAAATGACGTACCATTCGTGGACGAGTGCACCGCACAGTTGTACGCCACCTCAATTGCTGTCAAATGGTTCACGCAATCTGTTTGGAGAACTGATACATAAGCCCTCAAAGCCTCTTCCAAAGTCCGATTCACCCTTTCGGTCTGACCATCTGTTTGAGGGTGATAAGCCGTGGACATGGCCAACTGTGTTCCACACTGCTCGAACAAAATTCTCCAAAAGTGGCACACAAACTTTCGATCACGGTCGCTGATGATTCTTTTCGCGAGTCCGTTACGGCGGAATATCTCCCAAAAGTATAAGTCTGCCACATCCCGCGTTGTGGTTGTGGTTGTCGTGGGTAAGAAATAGGCCATTTTCGTCAAATAATCCACGACGACGAAGATAGAGTCATAGCCTTTCCGAGTCAACGGAAGAGCAACGATGAAGTCCATCGAAATCGCCTCCTAATGAACAGATGGTATCGAAAGGGGTTGTAACAAACCTTGGTGACTCGATTCCGATTTATTTGTGTTACAAGAGTCACACGTCTGGACATACTCCGCAATGTCCCGGGTCATGTTCAGCCAGTAATACGTTTCAGCAACACGTGCAGTTGTTTTATCCCGCCCGAAATGTCCACTGAGCGGCTCGTCACGACTCATCTTAAGTATCGTATGACGTAACTCCTGGTTTGTCGAAACGTAAAGTCTGGTTGTCTAACTAGGTCTATACCGCCACATACCATTGGCGGATCAAACAAATACCTTCTGTTTAATTTGTTCCTTGATTGTCTCGTCTTCGTCATATGCGGCTTTCATCGTATTTAACCACTGGTCGTCCACTTGTACCGTACTGGTCAATGCGTTGAGTTTCGGAGCCTACCCTGCGTCCGAAGCTGCGGATTCTTTTTTCGTAGAGCTTTCGCTTCTATCCTACGAGGCTTGCGAACATTGCTTCGTCACTGGCGCAACTACTTCGGATCTTCTCGACAGCGCATCCGCCGGTTTTTTCTTGCCCGGTTTACATTTAGTAGTTAACTCCGGTTCGAAGGTTTGAAGAACGTCATTCATCAAAACTCATTCTTGGACAACTTCGGTTTTGTCTGGAGATGTAATAGGGCGTGGTGATCTGTGACGATCGTGATCCGCTTCTCTTGAACGTAACATTTCCAGATTTCCAACGCATTAATTATTGCGATTGTCTCTTTTTCATGTGTGGCCCAGTTAAGTTCCGCTGCCTTTAGTTTCCGACTGTTGTAGGCAATGGGTTGAAGGCCTTTTCCTTGATCCGACATAAGGATCGTTCCAATAGCCGTATCGCTGGCGTCGGTGATTATCGTTCAAGTTAATTCTAGGTCGGGGACAGTTAACACAAGGGCGGTAACTAACAGCTCCGTTAGCGTGTCAAAAGCTGCCCTTTGCGCCATTTTCCACTTGTAAGGCAAGTCATTCTTAAGTAGGTCCGTGAGTGGTGCATCAATTTTTGCGAAACCTTCGACCAAACGGCGATACAAGGAGTATAATCCAAGAAAACTCCTTAACTCCGTAATGTTCGTCGGTTGCGGCCACTACTTCACTGTCCTAGTTTTGTTTGGATCCACTTCGATCCCATCCTGGCTCACTACATGGTCCAAAAACTCAATTTTCTCCTTCAAACACTCACATTTCCTCCTTTTTGCGTATAACTTGTTCTCCCAAAGTACTTGTAAGACCGTCCGTAGATGCTCCATATGATCCTCCAGCGTTCGGCTATACACCAAGATGTCGTCTAGAAAGACGATTACAAACGCGTCCAAATATTGTCGAAAGATTGAATTCATCAAATGCATAAAGGTAGCCAGTGCGTTAGTTAATCCGAACGGCATAACCCGAAATTGGAAATGACCGTACGAAGTTCTAAATGCCATCTTTTACACATCTTCATTGGCAATTCTGATTTGGTGATAACCGTTTTGTAGGACTATTTTCCAAAAATATTTAGCACCTCGTAGTCGATCTTACAATTCATCTATCATCGGTGGTGGTTACGCATTTTTCACAGTCAACTTGTTTAGCGCTCGGCAATCCACACACATACGAAAACCTCCATCCTTCTTATTTACGAAGAGAACGTGGTCTCTATACGGTGACTTGCTTGGTTCAATTGCTCCGGCTTCTACCAATCTACAAGTTGTTTTTTAAGTTTGTCCAATTCAGTGTAACTCATCTTGTACATCCAATTAGCCGGGGGTACCGCTCCGGGAACAAGCTCTATTTTGTGGTCTACTTCGCGCTTCGGAGGTAAGCCTTCTAGGAGCTTCAAGGGAAAGACATCTGCATACTTCTCGAGAAGTTATGTCACTATTTCTCGGTCCTCTACGAAAGTCTTTCCGATGTCGTCCCCTTCTTTTGAGTCGAAGTCGGGATCATTTTTCCTCCATTCCTCCGGAATCCCCTCCTACGCCTCCTCCCTAGGTTGGACAACCGCCATACTAATTGTATCCCTTTCCTTGAGTGCCCTCTTTAGCTGTAAGGCCGAAAGTAGGCGTCCCTCTTCCGCTCCTTTACCAGCCGCTCTCGCTTTCACCTCAAACTCTTCGTTACCATTCTTCACTCTGATGTCGCCACTTTTCCAATCGATCGTCGGATTCCACTTTTGTAGCCACGGCTTCCCAAATATTACCTCATGGTCTCCAAGAGGTAATACATGAAGGGTGTCATACCATTGGAACTTCTCAATTTTGACGCGTAACCTTGAAGTACGATGAGTAATGGATAGTGAACTTCCGTCGGCCAATTGCACCGATTGACAATCCTTTAGCACCACAAGAGGGAGTTTCAACTTTTTCATCGTCACCTCGTTGAGGAAGTTCCTCGATGCGCCGGAGTCCACCATCAAGCTAGTTGCGCTCACTCCAATTCAACCTTGAAATGTTAGAGAGTCTCCTCCTTCACTAGCTAACCTTCATAATGTTAAGTTTGCCCCTCTTAGGACCTCTCCTTTTAGGGCATTCTCGGGCCATATGGTTCGGGGAACTACACTGGAAGCATAAACCGTTTTGCCTCCTCCATTGGAGCTCCTCGAGGGCTAAGTCATTAGTCTAGGCCTTGGTGGTCTTTTTCTTCTTCTGAAGCACATTGACCACTTCCTTATCCTCATCAATGGCTCCGAGCTCCATGGGGGTTGGACCTTCGTCTCGTCAACCTCCTCCGCCGCTGCTCGACCCATCATGGTAGGGTCTATGGAAGGTGAAGTCTATCAAATCGGTCCGTTCTGCAAACTGAATGATTGCCGAGAGTTTAGGAGTTGTACTTTCCCCGGCAAGCCATTGCTCCACATCCCTCCAAATTAAGACCTTGAGCCCCTTTACGTAACGATCCAAGGTTCATCCTCCATCATCATAGGTATTTGAACTTTGCACTCCAAGAATTGTTGCGTGTACTCCAACACCGAGGTTCGTTGCTTCAAAACCGCAATCTTATCCCTTGCAGCCTTAATTATGTTAACAGGTTGCCAAGAGTCATGGAGGAGTTGAATGAATAAAGCCTAAACAGTCGGTATCTTATCGTTTTCCACCATTGTCCTCCACCATGCTCCCGCTGCCCCTTTAATAAGACCACCCGCTTAGTGAATCTTCTTACGGTCTGATAGGCTTGGAAAATTTTCGAGATAATTGGCAATGGAGAAGAGCCACGCGTCCAGATTCTTGTGCCTGGCCTGGTTAAACTCGTCAGGAAGTCTTAACTTCGGTCTCCTTAAGTCTCTCTCCATACCTCAATGAGGTCGTTTACCAAGACAAGATTCCAAAGTTGTGACGGTGTTGCTCAATTGCGCATTCTGTAATCTAACGTTTTCTTACTCCCGGAGAACTTGCGCAAACATTTTTGTGGTGGATAAGTCGTGTTCGTCCATGCTGTCGAGTCACGAGGGATAGCTCCGATACCAGTGTAAAAAGAACAAATAAATTCACAAAACTCCACAATGCACAACGGAAAACCCAACGATCTCCTCGTAACAAGTGCAGAACCACACAGCAATCACAGATAAAAGTTGAGCTTCATTAATCGGGAGGAGATTACAGAGTTCAATACTCGCTGCGAAGGTCTACTCAAAGAGTCGTCTTCTGACTAAGTCTACTTTACTATTTAAAGTATCCATCTGCTAGTCAACCTAGTAATATACAGATGTACACGTGGACTTTCAAGGTCAACCGAGATCTATCCAAACTATCTTTCTAGAATTATGCAGTTCAATCTAAATTAGCGTTTCTATCTTTGCGCTGCGTTGCCTCTGGTTCTAAGTTGCTCGTTGCTTTCTTCTGCTACTCTGGCATCGGCAAGTAACCACAGCAGCCTCGCCTCGAACAATATGTACACTACATTACGCCTTGTTAGAAGCCGACAACGAAATTTTACTACGAGATAGGGTTTGAACTCATAGAAACTTTTAGTCTCACAAATAATAAGAGTAGTATTGCTTTGATGAAAATGGTGTTTACATCTGAAAATAATGAGAGACACATTTGGTGATGAGGGTTCAGCAGAAAGTTTAAAGTTTGAGGACGTTGGCTCAACAGCTAAGCGTGAGTTCCTCGAGATAAAATAGTTTTTTGTAATCAGCTCACAGGAGTTGGTCCTATTTTGTGAGGACAATTGATAGTCAGCTAAAAATGACTTAAAGAGGGGGTGTTAAGATTTCAACGTCCATTTTCAGCTAAGGACCAGAAAGTCAAAGCTAGTCAAAGTTGCGTGAGCGAGAAGTCAATGTGACGTGAAAAACAATCATCCAAATCCTATTAGGTGTATGAATGGTTGAATAGATGCATGTACGGTTGAATATATGTCACGGTATAGTTCAAGGTACATGTTGGTTAGACGTCAAGCATACATTGTGTAGACGTCAAGTTTTGATGAAACGTAGTCGTCCACTTGTACTGTACGACAAGTCAAGTTGTCGTAGATTTTGAGTATGTATCACGTAGCAAATTGTGACCATTGATTTGATTACGTAGGACACAAGTTAAAATTGTACTTCTTTACGTGAAAGACAAGTAGCGTAGAACCTACGTCATCTAGACATACAAAATGTAATCTTGCTTACATTGAAAATCAATCATCAATCTATGAATGATTCTCTCCAAATTTTTCCTTGCTGCTGCTAATTTTTGCACTGAGTGCTTATTTTGTTATACGTAAATTAATCAATCTTTTTCTTTGTTCTGAATTAAGCTTCTTCTCATATAGATTTTGTTCCAGTCCTGTCTTGCCATCCATTCCCCCCTTTCCTTCCTTCCTCCATCCCCTCCTTCCCTCCTCTCCTTTCCCTCCCCCTCCGATTCCTTCCCTCCGTCCATTCTCCTCCCCTCCTCTCCTCTTGCCTTTAAATTTGCCCCTTGCTCTTTCACCCTCTCCCTCTCCCCTTTCTACTTTTTTTCCCTTTCAATCTACCCTTCCCTCCCCCTCCCTCTTCCACTCCCTCTCATTTTTCTTTTCCCTCTCTTTACCAATCTGTTCCTCCTCCTTTAACCCCTCTCTCTCCCTCTCCCTCTTCCCCGCCCACTCCTTTTCCCTTTCAATCTGCCCCACTTTCTGTCTACCTTTCCCTCTCCTTCTCCCTCTCCCTCTATTTATCAATATCTTTTAAATGTCACAATCCATATAAATTAAAAACATGATGAAGGCAACAGGCATACATAAGAAAAGAAGAAAAAAATATCATTATGATTGAAAGATGAACACGAATAGAAATGAAAAAAATGGGAATACAAGAAAAATAAAAAAAATGTAGTCATAAATTACCTTTTGCGACGGCAAAAAACGAGCGCTTGAATTCCTCTCTACTTCTCTTGGTTGACCGGCGATCGGCGAACTCCTTTTAGATAACATGAAAAAATGCAAGAAATTCTAGAGTGTGCCAGGGAAATTGGGAGACACAACGAAAGAGATAGCGTCAAGCGCTTTTAAGAACTTTTTTGGAAAATGCCACTAAAGCATTGTAGTCTCAAATGACCTGCTGGAGAGAAAATTAGTACACAACCAAATAAAATAAACAAATTGTTTGCAAATGGACAAACAATATTTTTAGTGTATTCTCAAATGCAAAAACAAATTCGTAGACGTTTGACGCATTGCTCGAAGACGTTTAAACGCGTGCAATGTCCGTTTTGAATTCGTCAATAGGGTATTATTTCTATGAAAATCAGCTCGCTATTTGATTCCAGTACAAGTGTGAAGATGAGTTGTCGTGACGTCGAAGTGGGTTGAAATGATAATAACGCCAAATGTATGTACTTTCCAAAGTTACAAGATGACGCAAAATGTACTTTGGTTATTGCCCAAATTTTGTACGGCGTAAGATTTTTTTCGTTGGGAAGAAAGTACACCGTCGATCGCTATTAGAGTAAAGGAATAAATAGCGTAAAAATAAAATTAGTGTTATTAACACTAATCAGGATTTTTTTTTTTGAAAAAAATATATATATACTTATTAATTCTTATATACTCTAATAGGGATTGGCGGTGTACTGTACCAACTATTTGTAAAAACGACGAACCAAAAATCAATTCTGTAATTGAACACATGGGCACGCAGTTTTACTTTATCACATGAGATCGTGTCGTTCGTCATGACACGTGTGGTTTGGTTGAGGTACCACGCCAGCTTTTGTTGGGATGTTGAAAATCGTCAAAACTTCATTCAGCGACTACACCGCGGATCGTAATTAGAGTTATATAAGCTAATTATGTAACCCTAAATTTTGATTCTATTACCAGAAATAGAATACATAATTCTAAATTATTATTTTCTTTGTTTAAGGTACTCTTTGAATGAGCGTTAATAATTCTAATACAGTGCCGTTTTAAATAGTGTGATGTACGGTCGGTGTCTCACCGTGCAAAATTGTACTTTATTAAGTAAAAAAGTACAGATAATGATTAAATATAGGCCGTTGTCATGTAACTGCGTTTTAAAAAACCACGTAATGCAAACGTCATAGTGACGATAAACTGTAGGTTTTGTCAGATTCTGGACGAATATCTTATTTACAGTGGAGATATTATCGCGCCAAATTTGAGTACTTAAATAAATTAGAGTAAAATTCCATTTTGAAAAAGTTCTATCACACAAATTAGAGTTCATAACTCTAATTATGTTTTTCTCTTTTTTACTCTAATTTTTTCTCACCTCTAATTACGATTCGCGGTGTACATTAGATTTCATAAATTTTAAGACTCGCACGAGCGTACGAAAATGTAATATCCGTACGTGCGTACTATATGAATGTACCAATTGAGTTGTAATGTTTTGAACCACAATTCCTTCCACGAAGGTCAACGATTGGTAAAAGGCGCGTGATGGAATATAGTACGACAACGTTTCTCTCTTGACTTTTATCATATTTGGCTATTTGCATCCACTATTTTTTAAGACACGTGGCATACCTGACGTGTATCGCTCCTGCATCGTCTGGTGTATCGCTGCTCCGCGTGGGAACGCCACGAGTATCGCTATTCCTAGCGACTTGTGCATCTTTCCTCCACCGTGCGACGCGTGTACCTCTCCTTTATCGTGCGACGCATTCGTACTATTGGAGTTGTCAGTCAATTGTAGAGTGTAGACGACTAGACGTCCATTTTGTGACGAGTGTACTTCTTAGAAACAAATTGAGAAATTGACAAATTGATTGGATTCTTAGGAACAAATTGATTGGATATAGAGCGATTTCGTCGCAGATGAGGAGAAATAAAAAATCTAACGGTCAATAGTCGCGCCAAAAAAGCTTGAAAAATCATTAAAAAGTATCTGACGGTCAATGGCAACACGCATGAATCTTGAAAATTTTGAAACGAATCTAACGGTCAAAATTAACGCTTACGAAGCTAGAAGAATCCTGGTAAGTTCTTAGTCAAAATGTTCTTTAAAAAAAAGTACATAAATACAAAAACGTACGGACGTACTGCAAATAACCCGACTTTTTCTTTGGTGGAGGTTTGACCATACAGGGAGATATCATTGGTTCCGTACAGTGTTTGGATTGTAAGCTGTACTATAAAGTGCTTTATAGGATGCCACGTGGATTTTCGTCATTAGGTGGCTAGACCTACAACACTGACTTCGGAAAACGACAAAATGGTTTGACGCTACCGAGTCAATATTGCTACGTTGTCGTTTTCTGTTTCACTATTTTGTCTTTTTCTGCCACTTTATTTCTGTGAATCTTGGCCAAATGAAAATTTTAAAGTCGCAATAAAAGAAAAGTGATCTCTGATTCGTCTCAAAGTTATTTTGGACAGATAACGACAAAATTAGAAGATATTGTTTGTACGGAAAAAAGTCCGTACATTATATGGTACGGAAAATTGTGCTCTATAATAAGCGTCAGGACTCCAAGTTTGTAGAACCCTATCTCACCCTCCCTCACCCTCCCTCCCTCTCTCTCTTTCCCTCTCTCTCCCTCCCTCTTTCCCACTCTCACGCTCACTCTCTTTGTTCCTTTCTTTCTCTCCAGTACTTACCTCTTCTCAATCCACGCTTAAATTTCTTCGATGCAATGCTTTTTTTTTTTTTTTTTTAATTTTTATAAATGGTAGAATGTTCACATCTAACACACAAAAGAATATTTCCTTAGCAGAAAAAGGAGAAAACGAGAAAGAAACTAAACTTTTTGCATATGACCTAATTTCTGTCAAAATACTGAATAATTTCTACTTTTGAAATTTTTTTTTTTTGAAAAAATAAACGTACATGATTCAAAATCAGAAGATTTAATCGTTGAAATGATATTTCTGTGTTTTTTCTGCAAGATCTAACCCTAAATTGTAGCGAAACAGCAGGAGAAATTCAGTGAATCAGTATTATATGTACATATGAATTATTCAAACAGTACATTTTTGTCGTTTAGTGTCTCCCGAGTCCCGAGTCCTGAGTCGAAGTCTCTTGACTTTCATACCGTACATTACGGTGAAGTACAGCACTGACACATAAATCCTACGTTTAATTGCTCAAATAACAGTAACGACGTCGTATGTGACTGTAAAGTTAGAGCACTGTTTATTTTCGCATAGAATTTGTAGTTAACGATGTATGTAACTATTTTTGGACTCGATGACACATTTCCCAGTTGCGTGACAATTTACATGTATGTCTACTGCATTATGCTTTACTGTCGTGATATGCAATGTATACGAAAACCTGATGTCCGACGCAGCCCTAATTCTATAGTCAGCTTTTTGCCGTTCACACGTGTTCGATTTCACTCAGAGAACGCCAAATAAATCGGACGGCTGGAGCCCTACCCTTCCATTTTTACCGTCAGATTTGTATCTTATAAGTGTAAAAAAAAAACTTGCAGGATAAATTAAAAAGCACGATGGTAAACCATCTGAGTCTGGGGGTACAAAAGGGGTGGCATGACCAACACTGAAAAACAAGAATAATAAAAAACAAAAAGAGCGACAAGAACACACCCTAAAAAAAGGAAGCAACAACAAGGAAAATAAAGTGTGGACGAGGAAAATGTGTTGAAACTTTGAAAAAAGAAAAGGCCGAAATTAACATCAACGCTACACCGCCAATCGCTATTAGCGTAGAAGTTTCTTTAGCGTACATGAAAAATTACCGTGGTTTACGCTAATTAAGAATTTGAAAATTTTGAAAAAAAACATACATTCTAATTGTTTAATAATTCTACTTTTTCTTTGGTGGAGGTTTGACCATACAGGGAGATATCATTGGTTCCGTACAGTGTTTGGATTGTAAGCTGTACTATAAAGTGCTTTATAGGATGCCACGTGGATTTTCGTCATTAGGTGGCTAGACCTACAACACTGACTTCGGAAAACGACAAAATGGTTTGACGCTACCGAGTCAATATTGCTACGTTGTCGTTTTCTGTTTCACTATTTTGTCTTTTTCTGCCACTTTATTTCTGTGAATCTTGGCCAAATGAAAATTTTAAAGTCGCAATAAAAGAAAAGTGATCTCTGATTCGTCTCAAAGTTATTTTGGACAGATAACGACAAAATTAGAAGATATTGTTTGTACGGAAAAAAGTCCGTACATTATATGGTACGGAAAATTGTGCTCTATAATAAGCGTCAGGACTCCAAGTTTGTAGAACCCTATCTCACCCTCCCTCACCCTCCCTCCCTCTCTCTCTTTCCCTCTCTCTCCCTCACTCCCTCCCTTCCTCCCTCCATTCTTCCCTCGCCCCTACTGACCCTCCCTCCCTCCTTGCCTCCAACCCACCCACCCACCTTCCTTCCCTCACATCCCCTCCTCCCTTCTCCTCCCTCCATCCCATCCCCCCTCCCACCCACCCACCCACCCACCCACCCACACCCACCCTCCCTCTCCTCACCTCCTCTCCCCTCCCCTCCCCTCCTCTCCCTTCTCCTCCCTCCCCTCCCTCCACCCTTTTATCTCTCCCTCCCTCTCCCTTAGTTTTGCCAACCCCATATTTAGAATGGCTTGTTTCTGCTTCACCCTTTGGATATTTTTACTCCTCCTTTTTGTTATTTACACCTCCCTTTTTCTTTCTCAACTAAACGACAAAGATAATGGCACGTGTATGCAAGGACGGAAATATAAACTGAAATATTTCGACTCCTGTTTGACCATCGACAGATGTTACGTTTCGGGCGACAATTTCGGAAGTTTTAACGACGGAGATTGTTATTTTACATTTTTTTTCTTTAAAAGATTCGCGGGAGATTCGACGATTTGTGTGTCAGAAAATGGTAAAAAATTAAAAAAAAGGAAGAAAAAAAAATAAGAAGTGGGGATTGAAGGAAAATGAATAGAGGAATGGAAATGTTTAGTTTTGGGATGAATTAAGAAAAAACAAAAAATATATAAATGGGGATGAATGGTTAAACAAATAAATAAAGGAATGGTTTGAATGAATGAATGAATAAATAAATAAACAAACAAAAAAAAGTTTTGTTTTTGGGGAATAAACTAACAAATTAAAAATTAAATTGGTAATCATTTTTAGTGTGATTTTTTTTTATTGTTACGTTTGTAACATATTTAACTTTACACATCCTTTCTAAATAGTGTTAGTACTTTCTAGAGATTTTTTTATTTATTTTTTTATTTTTTTTATTTTTTTTTTTTTTTTTTAATGTTGTGCCTTTTTAAAAAAAAAAAAAAGAGGGATCATCGCCATTATTAGTGTGGAATAAGCTAACAAAAGAGCTGTAATTTGTGAATTTAAAATAATTATAATGAGAGAGAGGAGGGGGGCGGGAGGGGGAGAGGGGGAGGGGGAGGGAGGGGGAGAGAGGGATAGAGGGAGGGAGGGAGGGAAAGAGGGGGAGGGAAAGGATGGAGAGAAGGGACAAACGGAATAGTTGACTGCGTCCAGATCGAGGGGGAAAAAGGGAGATCAGACAAGGACTCAGGGAAGGATGGAGAAAAAGGGAAGGAAAAAAGAAAAAAAAAAAGGAAGATGAGGTCAAAATTCATCATATGTCAGTTAATAAATTTTTCGGTGGCAAATGTCGCTAAAGACAAAAATTAGGAGGGACCAAAAAGAAGGATGGAAAACATTCTGGTTACACAAGGAAAAAAAATAAAAAAATGAATAAACTAATAAATAAATGAAAAAAAGATTTTATTTGTTTTGTTTTCCTCTTGTTTGGACAAATGGTCGTCTAACGTTGTAAAACTTCAAAAGTTTATTTATTGTACACTGTTTTTTGGAGGTAAAAATGTTTTTTGGACCAAAAATTCTTTAGTTATCTTGGTCGGCTCTTGAAATTTTTCTCTTTAGAATTACACTTGTTGACAAATATGTCATTTATATATGAAACCGGTATTGGCCTTACCCAAGTACGTATTATCAGTACGTCAAAGTCATCTACTAAGTTAGTAAGATATTTCGTAAATGTTGTGAAGCAGGTTACATGATAACCCACGAAATGTACAAGTGCACCTTTAAGAAAGTAGAAGACTTGCCAAAAAAGGCGACTTTAGAGTTAATCATCTTAGTGATGTAATTCATCCTTTTTTGTAATTCTTTGTGTGCGTGTCTTGTGTACTTTGATTTAATAAGTGACATTGTTAATTGCAAAAAGGGAATTCTTTGTGATTATTTAGTGAAAAACTAAAAGTGGTCTTCAAATACTACCTCTTGGGTAATGTTCCGCAGTTCTAAGGTGTTCAAAGAATTGTCAATTGTGGTACAAGACCCCTCAAAACTAAACTCCTTGTGTGAGCGGTTAGGCTAAAGTGATTGTAGGACGTAAATTGAGACCTTGAAAGAAACTTGCAAAGCATTTTGTTTACGAGCGAGTAGACCTTTCAGTCCATTAATATATCATGGTTAACGCGTTGATGTAGAATTCGAAATTCAAAATATGAAAGCGAAAAATGAAAGAACAATCGAGAGGGAAAGTGCGCGCCAAGTAGGATGATAAAGATGGCGTACACCAATTTTACAAGGAGTTTTAACTATTTGTTTAACAAAATCATGGGCGTCGATAGGGGACCCTAAAGCCCTTTTACCCTCTCTAGGAGAATCTTGAAGAGAGAGGGAAATCTGGTGACAAACTAGTAGGGCACCGAGTGACAAGTTTATTAACAGTGGGGATAAGTTGTATCTTGGAGAGGCTCTATAAAATCGTGAAAAGTAAAATAAACTTGGACTGGCGTGTCAACGATATGGGTCTCATTAGCGATCAAAGGAAATAGATAATGTAGATTAGCCATAGTCAATGCTTTTAAAGCTTGCAAAGTCAATGTTGTTAAAGCATGGAGGGAGCTAAAGCAAATAAAAACGATCTGAGATGAGTTGTAATGTTTTAAACCACAAATCCTTCCACGAAGGTCAACGGTTGGTAAAAGGCGCGTGAACGAATGTTGTACGACAACGTTTTTCTCTTGACTTTTAGTATATTTGGCTATTTGCATCCACTATTTTCCAATACACGTGGCATATCCGACGTGTATCGCTCCTACATCGTCTCGTGTATTGCTGCTCCGCGTGGGAACGCCACGAGTCTAACTATTCCTAGCGACTTGTGTATCCTTCCTCCACCGTGCGACGCGTGTACCTCTCCTTTATCGTGCGACGCATTCGTACTATTGGAGTTGTCAGTCAATTGTGTAGGATCTTAAGCAAAAGAGTTTCACTTAAAATAATTCACAAAACATAAATCATTACACAGCAGAAGCTCATAAAAGACAAGAGGAATATTCAGCCAAAAAGAATTATAAATGTTTTTGGCCGAAGCCTCTTTACAACATCTCTCTTCTCTCTTCTCTATCCTCTTTAAATAATCTCTTACTCCAATATCAAATCCTCTATGATTCAATCATGTAAGATACAATTGATAGATTACGATTAATTCTATCGATACTCTGCACATGTACACTGCTGCCTATATATACTCGCTACTCTGCACTAAGAGACAACAAGATAAGACAAGCAGAACTTAGCGTAGCGACGAAGTCTGTCCCTAGATGACTGTGCACTCTTCAATGAAAGTTCCACGAAGGAAGGCGCACACGCTTCTTCCTTCGAAACAACAAACTCCAAACGTTGACTTAAACACGTGTCGCTTCACGAACACACCTGCACGCAAATTGAAACACTTGTACATGAAGACAAAAGTCACGCGAAACGAAATAGTATGTTTCGTTCGCGGACGCTTCAAAAATAGTACCACGAAACTTACATCGTACGTTTCGTATGATGACGTGGTACTTCACGTCAACAATTAAATGTTGGTATGACGCTTCGCGGAAATACCGCGAAACGACAATATCCCAACAAATTGTAGAGTGTAGACGACTAGACGTCCATTTTGTGACGAGTGTACTTCTTAGAAACAAATTGATTGGATAGAGAGCGATTTTGTCGCAGATGAGGAAAAGAACAGATCTAACGGTCAATAGTACACCGTAAATCGTCATTAGTGTTAATGTTATTTTCGTCTCTTAAAATATAGTTTCTTCGTACACACATGTCAGTTTTTAGATCTGACGGTGAATATTGAATGATAAGATTCTCAGCTTCCGATTGAAGGTCTCAAATTGAAAATTGGACATGTGTGTACGGAGAAAAGATGTTTTAAGTGGCGAAAAAATTATCAACACTAATAGAGATACACGGTGAACCGCCTAAAAAGCTTGAAAAGTCATTAGAAATATCTAACGGTAATTAGTTACGCGCATGAATCTTGAAAAAGATTGAAACAAATCTAACGGTCGATGTTGACGCCTACGAAGCTTGAAGAATCTAGGAAGGTTCTTAGTCAACATGTTATTAAAAAAAAGTACACAAATAAAAAAACGTACGGACGTAGAGCAATTTACCCCACTATTTCATTGGTGGAGGTTTGACCAAAGAGGGAGACATCATTGGTTCCATACAGATATTGGAATTCAAATCGTACCAAATGTGCTAGAAAGGTGCCACGTGGATTTTCGCCATTAGGTGGCTAGACCTTCAACACGCACTTCACAAAACGACAAAATGGTTTGACGCTGCCGACACAATATATCTACGTTGTCGTTTCGTGTTTCACTGTTTTGTCGTTTTGTTCCACTTTATTTCTGTGAATCTTGGCCAAATGAAAATTTTAAAGCCGCAAAAAAAAAAAAAATGATCTCTGATTCGTCTCGAGGTTTTTTTGGACAGATAGCGACAAAAATCAGAACATATTGTTTGTACGGAACTTAGTTCGTACATTATATGGTACGGAAAATCGTGCTCCATAATAAGCGTCAGGACTCCAAGTTTGTAGAATTCCCCCGCCCCCTCCCACCCTCCCTCACCCTCCCTCACCCTCCCTCACCCTCCCCCTCCCTCTTCCCCCCTCCCTCTCTCTCTTTCCCTCTCTCTCCCTCCCTCCCTCCCTCCCCCCTCCCTCCCCCCTCCCTCCCTCCCTCTATTCTTCCCTCGCCCCTACCCACCCTCCCTCCCTGTCTCCCACCCACCCACCCACCCACCCACCTTCCTTCCCTTCCCTCCCCTCCCCTCTCACTTCTCCTCCCTCCATCCCATCCTCCCTCCCTCCCACCCACCCACCCACCCACACCCACCCTCCTTCCCTCTCCTCTCCTCCCCTCCCTCCCCTCCCTCCCCTCCCTCCACCCTTTTATCTCTCCCTCCCTCTCCCTTTTTTTTTGCCAACCCCATATTTAGAATGGCTTGTTTCTGCTTCGTTTTTTGGATATTTTTACTCCTCCTTTTTGTTATTTACACCTCCCTTTTTCTTTCTCAACTAAACGACAAAGATAATGGCACGTGTATGCAAGGACGGAAATATAAACTGAACTATTTCGACTCCTGTTTGACCATCGACAGATGTTACGTTTCGGGCGACAGTTTCGGAAGTTTTAACGACGGAGATTGTTTTTTTTCATATTTTTTTTTTCGGAGATTCCTGGGAGAGGAATACTCGACGATTTGTGTGTCAGAAAACGGTAAAAAAAAAAAAAAAAAAAAAAAAAAAAAAAAAAAAAAAGGAAGAAAAAAAAAGAAGAAGTGGGTATTGAAGGAAAAATGAATAGAGGGATGGAAATGTAAAGTTTTGGGATGAATTAAGAAAAAATAAAAAGAATAAAAAATGGGGATGAATGGTTAAACAAATAGATAAAGGAATGATTTGAATGAATGAATGAATAAATAGATAAACAAACAAAAAGAAGAGGTTTTTTGTTTATGGGGAATTCTACACTTTGTGTGTTGGAAAATGGTAAAAAAAAAAAAATGGGTAGATTAAAAAATAAACAAAATAAACAAATAAACTAAGTAGTAAATTAATGACGGTACAAAAATGGGTAGATAATAGATGATTAAATAAAAGAATAGAAGAATTACTAAAAAGAAATATACAAATAAATAAGTGAATGAAAAAATAAATAAAAGAACGGATGAGTGAACAACTGAATAATTAACAGTCATTAGTTAAAGAAATTAGGCCCCCAAAAGAATGATAAATAAATACTTATATAAAAAAACAAACAAACAAATATAAAAAACAAAAAAAATGAAATGCAAAAATTAGCAAATGAAGAACTGAATTGGTAGTCATTTTTAATGTGATTTTTTTTTATTGTTACGTTTGTAACATATTTGATTTTGCATATCCTTTCTAAATAGTGTTAGTACTTTCTAGAGATTTTTTTATTTATGTTTTTATATTTTTGATTTTAATGTTGTGCCTCTTTAAAAAAGAGGATCACATTATTAGTAATCAACAAAAGAGCTGTAATTTGAATTTAAAATAATTTAATGAGAGAGGGGGAGGGGGAGGGGGGAGAGGGAGGGGAAGGGGGAGGGGATGGGGAAGGATGAAGAGGGTGGAGGAATGGAAGACGGAACGAGAGGAGCTCGAGAAGAGAGGGAGAGGAGAGATGGGGAGAAGAGGAGAGCAGGGAGAGGCGAGGGAATTGGAGCGGGAGAGTAAACGGAAGAGGGAGAGGGAGAAGGAGAGGGAGAGGGGGGTGGGGAGATAGGAGCTAAAATACAAAATTCTATAGCCTTTGGTATACTTTTGTCATTCATTTATTGTTTTGTCGGTTTGTGGGGTGGCAGGTCCTTGTCGTTAAAAACAAAGTTTAGGAGGGACCAAAAAGAAGGATGGAAAACATTATGGTTACACCAGGAAAAAAAATAAAAAAAATGAGTAAACTAATAAAAAAAGAAAAGAAGGTTTTTTTTTCCTGTTTGGACAAACTGTCGTTTAACATTGTAAAACTTCAAAAGTTTATGTATTTTACACTATTTTTTGGAGGTAAAAACTTTTGTTTGGTCAAAGATTCTTTAGTTATCTTGGTTGGCTCTTGAATTTTTTCTTTTTAGAATTACAGTTGTTGACAAATATGTCATTTATACATGAAACTGGTATTGGCCTTACCCAAGTACGTATTATCAGTACGTTAAAGTCATCTACTAAGTTAGTAAGATATTTCGTAATTGTTGTGAAGCAGGTTACATGATAACCCACGAAATGTACAAGTGCACCTTTACGAAAGCAGAAGATTTGCCAAAAAAGTCGACTTTAGTGTTAATCATCTTAGTGATGTAATTCATCCTTTTTTATAATTCTTTGCGTGCGTGTTATTTATACTTTGATTTAATAAGTGACATTGTTAACTGCAAAAAGGGCATTCTTTGTGATTATTTAGTGAAAAACTAAAAGTGGGCTTCGAATAGGATCTCTGGGGTAATGTTCTGCAGTTCTAAGGTGTTCAAAGAATCGTTAATTGTGGCACAAGAAAAATCGAAACGAAACTCCTTGTGTGAGCGGTTAGGCTAAAGTGATTGTAGGACGCAAATCGAGACCTTGAAAGAGACTTGTAAAGCATCTTGTTTATGAGCGAGTAGACCTTTCAGTCCATTAATATATCATGGTTAATACGTCTATGTTGAATTCGAAAGAGGTAAATTTCAAAATGTGAAAGCAAAAAAGTGAAAGAACAATCGAGAGGCAAAGTGCAAGCCAAGTACGATGATAAAGATAGTGTACACCACTTTTACAACAAGGAGTTTTAATTATTTGCTTAAAAAAATCATGGGCTTCGATAGGGGACCCTAAAGCCCTTATACCCTCTCTAGGAGAAGAAATGCAAAATCTTGAAGGGAGAGGGAAATCTGGTGTCAAACTAGTAGGGCACCAAGTAACAAGTGTATTAACAGTGGGAATAAAATGTATCTTCGAGAGGCTCTATAAAATCATGAAAGGTAAAATCAATTTGGACTGGCGAGTCAACGATATGGCTCTCATTAATAGTGTTGTGTATCGGTAAAAAAGTAATCGCGATAACACCGATACCGATACTTATCAGTTATCGAACGATCAGAGGTCCAATATATCGGTCCGAGACCAACAAATTCCATATCGGCGCTAACCTTAAAAACATATAGTACGTATACTATAGTACCATATTATATACTGTATTACTGTATTATACTATTGACATTATATAGCGTGGCATGCCACGTATACGAATCTGTTCCGTAACTATTTAACTGCTAAGTATTACGGACAACGCAGCACATAAAACGTGACAAATTTAAAATAATACTTCATAGTTCTAAAACTATACTACCGAAACGAAAAAAAAAAATACATTGTAAAATTTGTGAATCTAAATTTTTCGAAAAAAAGACGATCAGACGTACAGACGAACACATCTGTCAGAATGCGGCCATTTACAGCCACCATATTTTAAACCTACTATAACCAGGCAGCACATTTGAGGAAAAAATAGTTTTTTTATAAAATAGTAAAAAACTAAAATTATATATTTATTCATTCTAATGGATTATAAGGAAATTGTAGGAGGAGAGGAGGATGGGACACAGATTTTTGATGAGGAGGTAGAAGAGATTCAAAATGTCAAAGAATTAGAGAACTTCAAAAAAATTAAGGAAGAATGCAAACATGCTAAAAAAGCCATACCGAAAGGAGCATTATCAAAAGTATGGCAGCATTTTAAGGTATTGCACGATGGCAGGCATTCAGATAAGGCATTTTGTAATCACTGTGACATGCCTGTGGCTAGAGGGAAGTCACTGAGCCCTTCAAATTTAGTGTCTCACCTAAAGCATAAGCACAAAAATCTATTTGCAGCCAGGATTTTGACATGCCAGATTTTTATAGAGTCAGATTTGAAAAGGTAGGAATTGCAGAAATTTAAGATTTTGAATATGGTGGATTCGGAATTTTACAACATTGATAATATAAAAAATGGATTTTGATGATTTTGATATGGCAGATTTTTATAGATTCAAATTTTAAAGAGTAGGAATTGCAGCAATTTGAGATTTTGATTATGATGGATTTGGAAATTTAAAACATTGATAATTTAAAAACTGAATTTGACAAGATGTGAAGTATTGAGAATTTGGGAATTCAATTTTTAACATTATGACATTTAATTCATTATGTATGTTGGTGAATTGAGGCATTGGAGACTTGTATGTTAACGCCTCTAAACTGGACTAGAAATAGGACTAAGAAATATCAAAAATGTCTTAAATACCGCCATGTACCGAATCAATGTATATGGAATCTGCCATAATAGCTCATAAACGTCCAAATTTCAGGTTATGCATGTAGTTTGCCCAACCTTATTTCAGATCGTTTGTAAAATGGACTGAAAATGCATTATCTTAAAAAGCAACAGTCAAAAGGACATTGAGGAAGGGTATGGGATTTGTGGAACCCAAGTAAAACCCTCTTAAATTCTAAATAATGAAGTAAAAATTACGATTTTTTACCGAAATCGGGGGGTAGGGGGTCCGCGGCGCGTCCGGGGAATATCACGTACAGTTGAGTGTACTGGCCGTACATTAATCTGTATGGTCCGTACATATATCGCCGATAGTTATCGTTATCGGTGTTATCGCCGATAAATACCGATAAATATCGGTTATTTATCGGTGATAACACCGATAACGATATATCGTACCAATATATTGATTATCGGCTACCCGAAAAAAGGCCCATAGCAGTTATCGGCAAATTCTTACCGATATACAGCACTACTCATTAACAATTGAAGGAAACAGATAACGTAGATTAGCCATAGTCGATGCTTTTAAAGCCTGCATGGAGCTAAAGCAAATAAAAACGATCTTAAAGGGTCACCTTTACGCGTACTAGTTGCTGATTCCAAAGTGTGATTGGATAATTGAGGGATCTAGATTTGGAGTAAAAAACACTAATAAAAAGAAACGTCTGGTTGATTCGAGACTGAGCGTGTTAGAGTCGGCAAAGCATGACATTTATGATCAAAGATGTTGAAGGCATTGGAAATGTCGACTTGGAGAACCAACCTATCGGGTCGAAGTAAAAAATCGAGTGAAAATCGTAAACAACCGCCATGGAACCTACCCGATTTGCGACAACAAATTGTTAAAAGACACAATAGGATCGACTCACCTCACAAACAATAAATCAAGATGATGCACAGCGGAAGCTTACACACAAATAAATCTCATTCACCTCACATAACATATCACATCGACAAAATATCAATATATTTAGCCGAAGCTTTTCCAATACAATCTCTCACTCTTACCAATCTAACTCACTCAGATTTCTAACTCACATTGATCACTTATTCTCACTCACACTCACACTCAATACATTTAATGGATTGATTGATATATTTCCTAACTCTACTCACTCACTAAATACTCACTACCATAATAAAGAACAAGTACAACTGAAATCAATACATAGCAAACAGTCCCTAAACATAACGACTAGATGCACTCTGAGTGCGCCTGCCATAGCCGGCAACATCAAGCTACCTCTAACCTGACAAATCTGCTCTCTGTACTATGACAATTCTGCACTCTGTGAATCGTAGCAGGATCGTGCAGGATCGTAGCAGGATCGGTCGTACAAAAGTATTGCCGCTTCGTCGTACATATAAAATATTCCCGCGGACGAAAAGATCGCGTCACGCTTCGCGAACATGAAACAGAATCGGCAGACGTCCGATTCACTTAAACCAAAAAGTACCAAACCAACCGTACACTTAAACTGACACAAAACAAAGTACTGACGAAACAAAACATAACTGACGCGAACCGAACAAAACATTTGACGGCGCGATTTCGGCTGACGCCGATTCGCCCAATATCCTAACATTTCACTGTCAATGTAAGTATGTTGATTCGTATGTACTGTGGCTCGATTTCGTCGCGCATGACGACACACATTTTTTTCATTTAAATTCAATTGATATTTTTATGCCGGTTCGTTTTATTATAGAGTACAAAGTTTATTTCGTTTCGTGCGTTTTGATAATTCCGTACAAGACTTATGGTACTTCAGTTTAAAGAGGTTTTGTTTCACTTTGCGTCTAAGTTCAATGTAACGCTTAGACGATTAAATTTCAATTTTGCGGGTAAGTGCTCTCACCGTGGGGCTCATGTAACGACAAAAAGTGACTGTCTGCAACACTTTTCTTTACATGTGGTTGCTGCAGTTTTGTTACCGTAAACGTTCGCCGACCGTGTGAATTGCTAATTTTATTATGACGGTCGACGTTCGCAAGCGCGACAAAATTTTAAACGGTTGATACAATATTTTGAAAGTCAAAATTGTCCAAGCGATTGACCGTCAAATTTGTACTCAATGGTGCTTTATTTGAACTAATGTGTAATTCAAACGTACATTTTTTGACAAAATGACGTAAGTGAATGTGCGCAACCAAAACAGTCACTGTCATGATCAATTCCCTTAAAAAAATGACCCTAAAAGGCGTAAAGGAAAAATTAGAATTATGGATTGTATTTCAGGTTTAAACTTTTTAAAAGCGGGCACCGAATTAGAGTTATTTACTCTAATAGCGATTGGCGGTGTACACTACACCGTGTATGGCTATTAGTGTTAGTGTTTTTTTTGCCACTTAAAACATCTCTTATCCGTACATTCTTATCGGATTATGGATATGCCGGTTGTGATTGAAAGCCAAGATTCTCACCTTCTGATTGGCGGTCGCCATCTGAAAATAGGACAAGTGTGTACGGAGAAAATATATTTTAAGTGGCGAAAAAAATTATTAACCCTAATAGAGATACACGGTGTACTGTACTGTACGGTACATATACACTGTGAATCGCTTTCAGTGTTGAGAGCACTATATCGTCGCCTGTAGATTATGACCGTTAGAACCCAAGAATGAATTATGAAGGAGGTACATAAATGGTGTGATGTACTTTGTATCTCAATTCAAGCGAAAAGTGCTTGTTTTTTCGTAATGAAGTATATAAAAAGTGTTTTGATAACGACGCCGACCCGTGAAATTGTGAAAATTTTGAATGGCGTCGACACTGAAAAGAGCACTCAAATTTGATTGGCAGTAAAAAAAAACCTGGTTAGATCGCGTGAGCTTGTTCTTACATTTACTGGCCGCCAAATTTTAACCAATTTTCCATTGTTACAGTATAGAACATTGCAATCGCTATTAGAATAAATGAATAAATAGCGTAAAAAAAAATTGAAAATATTAACGCTAATTGGGAAAAAAAAACAAAAAAAAAACATATATACTAATTAATCACTAAGGGTAACGTTCCATCAAGCGAAAAGTGGGGAAGTTTACAGAAATCCACGACTCTCCGTACCAAATGGTAGCCCCTATTTTGTTTTTAGACGAAAAACAACATTACATAGAATCTTGCCAATACTCTTCAAAGGACTTGGAGATAATATTGGAAGTCGGATGTTCATCTGCGAGGAGTTTCTTGTTCTACAACCACCGTTGCAGGCGGAGAACCAGCAGTAGTAGTGGAAGAAGACATTAAAAACATCAAAAACTATCAAAACACCTACTCAACAACCAACTTTGATCCAACACAAAATATGACCCAAAAAGCCAATATGCCTCAAATTTGTCACAGTGATACACAACACATTAATCTGACAATTCCCAAAAGTGCAGCCCAAATGACGGAGTAAACCATAAGATATGATGTCTAGAAGTTTCACAAAAACTGCCCTTAGAAAATCATATTCCCAAAACTGGATGATTCAAAATTGTCTAAGTCCTAAACTATATACTCACACTGAGTGTCTACTGGTCACACTAATACGGGTGACTGTGCAATAGTACTATCTTGACTAACGACAAAGTATCCATCATATACTTTACTGTACCGTGAGTACCTCCAAAAACCTACTTAATGAAACACTAATTTTTGTTACACTAAACTACAAAACAATGCTATTCAAATATTTTCAGACGGCGAACCGTACAATTAACGTTCCAGGTGCTTAGTCACGGTGATCGCTAAAGTCCAGCCGACTGTCATAGTGTAGTACGAAGCACCTGAGTGCTTCGTAACTTGTGGTCCCACATGAATCATGCTTTATCGCTGTGGTCCTAATGAATCACGCCATTGTGGTCCCAGTGTACCACAGCGTAAAACCGTAATTTCGAAATTAATGATCATAAAATGTACCGTACCAAACATTTCCGAAATATCCGGACGTTTCCAATCAATGATCATAGAAATGTCCCGTAGTATACATTTCCAAAATATCCGTATGATTCTAAAAATACCTTACCATATGTTTTCCAAAGTATCTACACCAGATTCATTCCGTCTGATCCGGCGATTCTAATTGTCTACTGCGTGACGCGTGTCGGCGCCACACCGTAAAACATGCAAAGGTAGAATAGACTATACTGTGTCACGATTCATTCAAAGAATCGTACGCGCGCGGAATCGCTTCGATTTCAAGAAAGGAAAATTGTACTTTATAGAATGTATGGAAAGTTCTCTTACGTACGATAAAATTCTATTTGTCTCGCGAAATATATTTGTCGTTTCGTTTCGCGTCTAGAATTGTCGTACGTCTAGTTTAGAGTGATAGTACTTTTAGCCTTGTCCAGTACTTTCATTTTGGCTTGTCGTTTTGCAATATTTGAGTCCTTAGTGACCTGGTACAGGAAATGACTGATAGTTCATGGAAGTGGAATAAAATGGTCCGCATGATACTTGTGCAGGAGAACACGATTGAGATCAGGAGAGGAGGAAAGAGCGTTCAAGCTCTAGCGGCCGGAGTGGACAGGTAGAGACAAGACCCGAAAAAACCATACGAAGGAGAAAGAGTTCACGCTGGAGGACAGAGCCCCCCAAAGGGCCTTTGTCATTTTTGCAAAAAGCCGGGACACTTTATCGCCGATTGTGTCAAGCTGTCAGAGCTGAGGCTCCATGTGAACCGTGGAGGGGGTTCTTCCGGAGGGAAGAAAAGGGCACTTGTGGTCACAACGTGACAGGAGAAACCGAGGACGAGTCCTCTGAGGAGGATGGGGAGCTTCTACTTGACGAGAGTCTGGAGGCAAAGGATACCCCTCGCAGACAGAAGTGTGCCCTTGAAGCAATTCGGGAAGCTCCACAGGAAGGATGGATCATAAACTCAGGTGCATCCATGCATATGTGTCGTGACAAGGACCTCTTCACTAAGCTAAGGAAAATCCCTACTGTAGAAATAGAGTATGGGGATGGGAGAGTGGTTACTACTGATCTAGTGGGATTAGTAGATTTAAAAGTCTTAGTAGAGGGTAAGACTCATATACCCACTTTCTCAAATGTGCTCTATATTCCTCACCTGAGTAAAAATCTTGTCTCTACACCTGTGTTAGATGACAAAGAGTTTGAAACCTTCACTAGAAAGGGAGTCTTTACGGCTAAGTATGGGGATGAAGTTTACTTCATTGCAGATAAAGGTAGCCAAGGAATGTTTAGGCT
Source organism: Zygnema cylindricum (assembly GCA_037447655.1). Classification (NCBI taxonomy): domain Eukaryota; kingdom Viridiplantae; phylum Streptophyta; class Zygnematophyceae; order Zygnematales; family Zygnemataceae; genus Zygnema; species Zygnema cylindricum. The sequence goes on along the minus strand of JBBHKE010000071.1, from coordinate 221,808 downwards.
TAAGCTGAGTATTGAAAACACGAATGCTTTATTATGTTGGTGTCCCAAAGTTTATGATTTGGCATAAGCGGTTGGGGCATGTGCACTTTGATAGGTTGAGGGAAATGAAGAAGCTTGGTGTACTAGAAGGCATTCAATTCAGTGATAATGAAATGGTGGATGATTGTAGTGGCTGTGCCCAAGGTAAGGCTCATCGACTTCCTTTCCCTAAAGCCGCCACATATAGAGAGGAAACGGTACTAGATATAATCCACACAGATATCTGGGGACCAACACAGGTACCCTCAGTTGGTGGGAAAAGGTATATGTTGACAATTATTGATGACTGGTCTAGGTACTCCAGAGTTTACTTTCTAAAAACAAAGTCTGAAACACCAACTTACTTCAAAGAATATAAAGACTGGGGTGAGAAGATGCATGGAACCCCCATTAAGAGAATAAAGAGTGATAATAGGGGAGAATATACCTCTAACCACTTTGAGGAACACTTGAGAGACGAGGGAGTTTAGCACCAGAAAACTGTAGCACATAATCCTGAACAAAATGGGGTAGCTGAGAGGTTAAACCAAACACTAGGAGATAGTGTAAGCAGTATGTTGGCTGATAAGAAAATAAGAAAGAGATTTTGGGCATAAGCCATGAATTGTGCCAACAACATTAAGAATAGAGTCCTTACCTCACCAATCAAAGGTATGACACCTTATGAGAGATGGGTTGGAACAACCGGATCTTAAATATTCGGTAGAGATATAGTAGAGATGTCAAAGAATATAGAAATGCATGACTTGATTGCAAAAATATCATTTGTAACACATGTTGTCATGATGAACGAAAGTATTGACCCCTTCATATCAAGAAATAAAACAGTTTGAGCGAAGTAAAACTATGTTTTAAGGACATGAGTGAGGCAGTGATTGCAAGTTCAAGGGAGATCCCAGATACGAAGAGTTACCACATACCTCACATATTCTTATGGACTTCAAGGAGATAGAAGGGGAGGAACCGGAATCATTTTCTATGGACTGGGGAGGAATGTGACGGTAAGGAGAAACCCAAGATTTCCATCTATTCCAGCGTCAAAGTTTGAAAGGGGGGGAAGGAGCAGCGAAAGGATACAAGAGAAACAGACTGCTCACAAGGTAACTAAGCTATCTTATCCTGATGAGCCCCAGTCATACTTTGAGGCACTGAATAGCCCAGAAAGGGACAGATGGATTAGAGCCATAAATGATGAGATGGCTTCGATCATGGAAGCTAATACTAGGGAGCTAACGGATTGTCCTCGAGATAAAAAACTTATTGGTTGTAAATGGGTATTTTAACTAAAATTGAACCCAGATAAGGCTCCCTTGATAGCAAAGGGGTTCACCCAAAAGGAGGGGATTGACTATGAGGAGACATTTGCTCCAGTTGTTCGTTTCCCATCAGTAAGGATTGGATTCTCCTCAGTCTAGCAGCAGTAGAAGACATGGAAATCCATCTGATATTAAAACCGCCTTCCTTAATGGCGAGTTAAAGGAAGAAATCTTCATGAGGCAACCAAAGGAACTTGTGGATGTTGGGGAAGAGAGCAAAGTCTACAGACTTATAAAGTCCTTATATGGACCTAAGCAGACTCCTCGACAGTGGAATAAAAAACTAGATAAGTTTCACACTAGTCTGGATATATCCGGATAAACTCAGACCATTCTATCCATATGTTTGAAGATGAGGATGGTGTGATCTTTATTGCAATTTATGTGGATGATCTGCTCGTGTTAAGTAAGTCTTTGGAAAAGATCAATAAGTTAAAGAAAGATCTTAAAGTCAGATTTGACATGAAAGATTTAGGGGAGGCAAGATATATTTTAGGAATTCAAATGGAAAGAGATAGGGGAAAAGGATCATTAATCTCACTCAGAAAGAAGCAATAGGTTATATGCTTGAGAAATTTTAGATGGAAAAGGCTAACAGTTGTACCACTCCTATGGACTCGAAAAAAATAAGTGATGGGAGTGTATAAGGAAGAGTGATGATCTTAGATGATAATATGAGTCTAGGGGAAAGAGAGTTTATGAAGTCTATTCCTTATAGACAGGTTGTAGGAAGTTTAATCTATTTTATGAACTGTACCAGGCCAGACATAGCGGCAGCAGTTGGAGTACTCAGTAGGAGTCTTAACGATCATAGGAAGAGAGACTAGGAAGCAGCCAAGAGAGTCATGAGATATCTGGTGGGAACCAAAGAGTTATGGTTGCATTTGGGAGGGAAGCACACTGAGTGTAACTCTGAGACCTCCATAGGCCCTCAGAGCAGGCAGCTTACACGAAGCCTCTAGGATAACCCTAACCCCTTTGTGTTTCAACAAGAATAACTACCACCCTGACAGGCAAAATTTTTGACCATCTTCACCCTTGTGAAGTGAAGACTCTCGTGGGTCTATAGCAAAAAGAATCTCTGAATTTGCTCCTGTGACGAGTAAGTTATAAAGCGTCAAAGTTGACCTTTTGTACAAAAGCTCTCTAGGAGAGAGGGTCCAATCAATCAAATTTTACTAAGTCCTATCTCTTTTTTAAACTCTATCTACTGAAGTACGGCACCAATCATAATATTGTATCGTACATAAAGGTACAGGCGCCGGTGTACTTTTTGTATAACCATTGTATGACATGGCCAACAAGTCGACACATGTCATTTTTGATTTCGTTCTTGTAATCCCCAGAGATGGCGTAATCCAATGTGATTGTGCCACATGGCAATTGATGTCTCGTTGAACGCAAACCGCCGAAAACCTATTCCGCGATCTCGGCATGCTTCGTGGTCGTCCGAATATGCCGGATTACAATCGTGGCCATCATAAATACTTGCGCAATATTTACTTCGTCTTGGAAACAAAATACGCGCTATCCGTTTCGGATGTTCCGTGCGCCGTACATTACAAACTCTATCTATGTCTAACTATCTCGTTAAATAAAATAGCCTACGTGTGAACATTTAAATAACTATCAAACCTTACATCCTCTAACCTTGATCGTAGACTAATTGGCTAAGGCTACCAGCTACCGACGACTTTGACAGACGACAAATACCACGTTCAAATCCGGGGTCCGTCAAGTTCTACTTTGGTAAAATCTACCAACCTGATGTTTGTCCTCGTCGGTATAGCATAGGCGGCCATGGCTCTGCAATTCCGTGTCCCCCATTTGGACTGCAAAATTCACGAAGCCTCTAGGTAGTTTTTCACTAACCCACTTTCAACTAGCACAGCTGCGACCCAAGTAGGCAAATAGACAATGTGACTACACCCCAGTGCAGTCTGGACTCCCTTGAGTCCAGAGCAAAAAGAATCAATGAAAACGCCCAACCAGGCGATTTATAATCAAGTGGCAAAGATGCGATTATTTACACAAGCTTGTTGAGAGAGAGGCGGCTACCTCCTCAATCCTCTAAGTCCTAAACCATTCACACAACCCCTATCTGTTGATGTATGAACCAATCAGAAGACTGTATAGTACAGAAAGGTACTAGGGCCGATGTACTTTTTGTACGACCTGTGTACGATAGGGCCATGGAGTGGACGTCCGTCTCCTCCAAACTTGTCCTCGCGCTCCCCGAGATTCCCGCTTTGGAATAACATCTTGCCACGTGTTGACAGGTCATGTCACGTCCAAAAACCACAAAGGCCGCCATTTAGGGATCTCGGCGATGATGAGGGCCGTTAGATCCAAATCGGCTTTAAATGCTAGCCGTTCAATATAACAAATATCCGCTACATTTGTTTCGTGCGTACTAAAACTCAACTAGTTTTATGTCCTCAATTTATTATTCCGTCAATCAAATTAATGATCTAGCTAATGTTTAAATAGCTATCAAACCCTATGTATCCCAACGGACTACTACGACAGACCGGTAAGAGCTGATGGCTACGCCTCGCTCTCCCGGTCGGAGGTTCGAGTCCTGTCGGACTCAACCTTTTATTGAGAGTGACTTAGGACATTCTTTAGTCCTGCCTATGGAGATGAGGCAGCCATGGCTCCACTGTCCTCTCTCTCCTTCAGTGAATAGAACAAGCATGGGGGCTAGAGAGAGAAGGTGGAGGCAGGCTGCCTATGCTTTGTCTTTTAGCTATCTAAATCAATGAAGACCTATAAAATATCTCTCCTAAATCTAGTGATTTCAACAATCCCCTTATTCTCTAGTCTAATTTTAGTGTCTCTGTTAACCCACACTTTTCTTTGCAGAATTTGAACTTGGGAGAGGGCACAGGCTTTGTCATCATATCAGCTACCATTTGCCCATCACCACTATACATAAGATTCACAATTTTGTTTTCAACCTTTTCCCTCACAAAACTCAATCTTATATCCATATGCTTAGCCTTAAAATGATGTTTTGGATTGGCTGCAATTGCAATTGCAGCGTGATTATCACAAAACACTTCATGCACTCCCTTCTTCATATACCCCAATTTTAGCAATAAAGACTTGACCCACATCATCTCTTTCACAACAGAACAAGGGGCCATGTACTCAGCCTCCATAGTGGACTGAGCAACCACCTTTTGCTGCTTGCTACTCCAACAACAATCACCTTCCCCCACATATAACACATATCCAGAAGTGCACCTTCTCATCGGTGCATCCTGTTGAAATTATTAGTTTTATATGGTATTCTCTAGGTCTAAATTTAGTACAAATAGAAAAAGGAAAAAGGGGGACATCCTGCCTCCACCTCCTCTCTCTACCCAATATATTTGTCGTAGTCACTGAGGGATAAAGAGGGTGGCTGAGCCATGGCTGTCCTAGCTTAAGCAGACAAGGCTAAAGAGTGACTTATGTCACTCTCAACCAAAGGTTGAGTCCGGCAGGACTCGAACCTCTGATCGGTAGAGCGCGGCGTAGCCGGTAGCTCTAACCTATATATATATATATATATATATATATATATATATATATATATATATATATATATATATATATATATATATATATATATATATATATATATATATATTTAGGGAGGAACAAATCCATTTAACTAAAAGTGTATACAACATGCATGGATACAGTTTTATAAAAGTACGAAGTACGATTCTATTTCAAAACGGATATCATGCATTTTGTTTCGATAGTGAAACAATTATCGCGCAAGTATTTATTACGGCTAAGATTACGTCTCACTCAAAATCCAACGGCGCACATCATCGCCGAAATCTCGAAATTGTCACTTTCGCGTTTTGTGACGTGGCATGACATGGAGCCACATGGAGAGATTACATTCGGTCATGGGAATTCCGAGGAATATACGGACGAGTGAAATGCAAACAGGCGTCCGCTTAATAGCCTTGTCGTACATAGGTCGTACAAAAGGTACATCGGCAGTAGTACTTTTTGGTACGGTACAACAATCTGATTGGTCCGTACTTCAGAAGATAGAAGTTATTAGAGGGAACCAACACTTAGAAAATTTTGGTAGGTAGTCACCTCTCCTTTTTAGAGTTTGTACAAATTGGCATTTTTTACTGCCTCATAACTTATCGGCTGATTGGCCGTTTTCAGTGATTCTTTTTACAACGGACTCAAGGGAGTCAAAGCTGCATAGGAGTGCAGTCAAACTAAAATTTTGCCTTCCAGGTTAGCAGTGGATGTTGCTTGAAGTGGGCTAGTTTAATACTATCTAGAGGCTTCCTATTTTCTGTGGTCCAATGGAGGACACAAAATTACAGGTTATGGGCCCACCCTCTAGGGTACCCACCTTCAATGGATCTGGGCTCATCTATTGGGAAGCCATGATGATGGGAGCTTTGTGCGAAAAACGATACTGGGTTATCGTGAGTGGACAAGTGAAATGTCGACCTTTGGGAACTCCACCAGGATTTGGAGGGGTAAGGTTTCCTACAGCAACGGCTGCCTCAGCGGAGGAGGCAAATGATGGGGACAGCAGTGTGTCCGAAAAGGGAAAAGGGAAGGAGACACCCCTTACTCCTATTGCCACACTACAAGGAGCGGCGATTGTGAAGACCACGGAGAATGATACTCAAATGTGGGAGGATGTAAACATGGCTGCCAAAAACTTTATTCTCAGGCACCTCACTCAAGCTTTGGCCACTCCTCATCTTCACATTTACAAAGCCGAGGAGTTGTGGGTGAGTTTGGTGGAGATTTATAGAGATGGAACTATTCTATAGCTCCAGTTGGCTGAGCAAAAGCTACTATGTTACACTTACAAAGGAGGAAAGATATTAGATTACTCTAATGATCTTTCTTGTTTGTATATGGAGATGGAAAGTGCCGGGTAGACATGTACAATGAAAATTAAAGTTAACACCCTTATCATAAAGTTACTGGTTGAGTTCGAGAACATAGTGTATCGAGTACAGGAAATGCCTGATAGTTCATGGAAATGGAACACAGTGGTCAAGATGATACTTGTGTAGGAAAATACAATGGAGATTAAGAGAGGAGGAAAGAGCATTCAAGCTCTAGCAGTAGGAGGAGACTCATGGGGGATGGATCCGAAGAAACCGTACAAAGGGGAAAGAGATCATCCTGGAGGACCGAGGCCCCGAAAGGGTCTTTGTCATTTTTGAAAAAAGCAAGGACACTTTATCGAAGATTGTGTCAAGCTGTCGGAGCAGAGTCTTCAAGAGAACCGTGGAGGGGGTTCTTCCAGAGGGAACAAAAAGAGACTTATGGTTACAAAAGTGACAGGAGAAACTGAGGATGAGTCCTCTAAGGAGGATGGGGAGCTTCTTCTTGACGAGAGTTTGGAGGAGAAGGAGATCCCTCGGAGACAGAAGTGTGCCCTAAAAGCAATTCGGGAAGCTCCACAAGAAGGATGGATTATCAACTCAGGTGCATCCATGCATGTGTGTCGTGATAAAGAACTCTTCACCAAGCTAAGGAAAATCCCTATTGTAGAGATAGAGTATGGGGATGGGAGAATAGTTACTACAGATCTAGTGGGATCAGTTGATCTGAAAGTCTTAGTGGAGGGTAAAACTTCTATACTTACATTCTCATATGTACTCTACATTCCTCAGCTGAGTAAAAATCTTGTCTCTACGTCTGTGTTAAATGACAAAGAGTTTGATACCTTCACTCGAAAGGGAGTCTTTACAGCTAAGTATGGGGATGAAGTTTACTTCACGGCAGATAAGGGTAGCCAAGGAATGTTTAGGCTTAACCTGAGTAATGAAAAGAATAATGCTTACTATGTTGGTGTTCCTAAATTGATGATTTGGCATAAGCGGTTGGGGCATGTGCATTTTGATAGGTTGAGGGAAATGAAAAAGCTTGGGGTAGTAGGAGGCAAGATATACTTTGGGGATTCAAATGGAGAGAGAAAGGGGGAAGAAGATTATCAAACTTACTCAGAAGGAAGCAATAGGTAATATGCTTGAGAAATTCCAGATGGAAAATGCTAACAGTTGTACCACTCCCATGGACTTGAAAAAAGTAAGTGATGGGAGTGTAGAAGGAGGAGTGATGATCTTAAATGATCAAATAAGTCTAGAGGAGAGAGAGTTTATGAAGTCTATTCCTTATAGACAGGTTGTAGGAAGTTTAATCTATTTTATGAACTGTACCAGGCCAGACATAGCGGCAGCAGTTGGAGTACTCAGTAGGAGTCTTAACGATCATAGGAAGAGAGACTAGGAAGCAGCCAAGAGAGTCATGAGATATCTGGTGGGAACCAAAGAGTTATGGTTGCATTTGGGAGGGAAGCACACTGAGTGTAACTCTGAGACCTCCATAGGCCCTCAGAGCAGGCAGCTTACACGAAGCCTCTAGGATAACCCTAACCCCTTTGTGTTTCAACAAGAATAACTACCACCCTGACAGGCAAAATTTTTGACCATCTTCACCCTTGTGAAGTGAAGACTCTCGTGGGTCTATAGCAAAAAGAATCTCTGAATTTGCTCCTGTGACGAGTAAGTTATAAAGCGTCAAAGTTGACCTTTTGTACAAAAGCTCTCTAGGAGAGAGGGTCCAATCAATCAAATTTTACTAAGTCCTATCTCTTTTTTAAACTCTATCTACTGAAGTACGGCACCAATCATAATATTGTATCGTACATAAAGGTACAGGCGCCGGTGTACTTTTTGTATAACCATTGTATGACATGGCCAACAAGTCGACACATGTCATTTTTGATTTCGTTCTTGTAATCCCCAGAGATGGCGTAATCCAATGTGATTGTGCCACATGGCAATTGATGTCTCGTTGAACGCAAACCGCCGAAAACCTATTCCGCGATCTCGGCATGCTTCGTGGTCGTCCGAATATGCCGGATTACAATCGTGGCCATCATAAATACTTGCGCAATATTTACTTCGTCTTGGAAACAAAATACGCGCTATCCGTTTCGGATGTTCCGTGCGCCGTACATTACAAACTCTATCTATGTCTAACTATCTCGTTAAATAAAATAGCCTACGTGTGAACATTTAAATAACTATCAAACCTTACATCCTCTAACCTTGATCGTAGACTAATTGGCTAAGGCTACCAGCTACCGACGACTTTGACAGACGACAAATACCACGTTCAAATCCGGGGTCCGTCAAGTTCTACTTTGGTAAAATCTACCAACCTGATGTTTGTCCTCGTCGGTATAGCATAGGCGGCCATGGCTCTGCAATTCCGTGTCCCCCATTTGGACTGCAAAATTCACGAAGCCTCTAGGTAGTTTTTCACTAACCCACTTTCAACTAGCACAGCTGCGACCCAAGTAGGCAAATAGACAATGTGACTACACCCCAGTGCAGTCTGGACTCCCTTGAGTCCAGAGCAAAAAGAATCAATGAAAACGCCCAACCAGGCGATTTATAATCAAGTGGCAAAGATGCGATTATTTACACAAGCTTGTTGAGAGAGAGGCGGCTACCTCCTCAATCCTCTAAGTCCTAAACCATTCACACAACCCCTATCTGTTGATGTATGAACCAATCAGAAGACTGTATAGTACAGAAAGGTACTAGGGCCGATGTACTTTTTGTACGACCTGTGTACGATAGGGCCATGGAGTGGACGTCCGTCTCCTCCAAACTTGTCCTCGCGCTCCCCGAGATTCCCGCTTTGGAATAACATCTTGCCACGTGTTGACAGGTCATGTCACGTCCAAAAACCACAAAGGCCGCCATTTAGGGATCTCGGCGATGATGAGGGCCGTTAGATCCAAATCGGCTTTAAATGCTAGCCGTTCAATATAACAAATATCCGCTACATTTGTTTCGTGCGTACTAAAACTCAACTAGTTTTATGTCCTCAATTTATTATTCCGTCAATCAAATTAATGATCTAGCTAATGTTTAAATAGCTATCAAACCCTATGTATCCCAACGGACTACTACGACAGACCGGTAAGAGCTGATGGCTACGCCTCGCTCTCCCGGTCGGAGGTTCGAGTCCTGTCGGACTCAACCTTTTATTGAGAGTGACTTAGGACATTCTTTAGTCCTGCCTATGGAGATGAGGCAGCCATGGCTCCACTGTCCTCTCTCTCCTTCAGTGAATAGAACAAGCATGGGGGCTAGAGAGAGAAGGTGGAGGCAGGCTGCCTATGCTTTGTCTTTTAGCTATCTAAATCAATGAAGACCTATAAAATATCTCTCCTAAATCTAGTGATTTCAACAATCCCCTTATTCTCTAGTCTAATTTTAGTGTCTCTGTTAACCCACACTTTTCTTTGCAGAATTTGAACTTGGGAGAGGGCACAGGCTTTGTCATCATATCAGCTACCATTTGCCCATCACCACTATACATAAGATTCACAATTTTGTTTTCAACCTTTTCCCTCACAAAACTCAATCTTATATCCATATGCTTAGCCTTAAAATGATGTTTTGGATTGGCTGCAATTGCAATTGCAGCGTGATTATCACAAAACACTTCATGCACTCCCTTCTTCATATACCCCAATTTTAGCAATAAAGACTTGACCCACATCATCTCTTTCACAACAGAACAAGGGGCCATGTACTCAGCCTCCATAGTGGACTGAGCAACCACCTTTTGCTGCTTGCTACTCCAACAACAATCACCTTCCCCCACATATAACACATATCCAGAAGTGCACCTTCTCATCGGTGCATCCTGTTGAAATTATTAGTTTTATATGGTATTCTCTAGGTCTAAATTTAGTACAAATAGAAAAAGGAAAAAGGGGGACATCCTGCCTCCACCTCCTCTCTCTACCCAATATATTTGTCGTAGTCACTGAGGGATAAAGAGGGTGGCTGAGCCATGGCTGTCCTAGCTTAAGCAGACAAGGCTAAAGAGTGACTTATGTCACTCTCAACCAAAGGTTGAGTCCGGCAGGACTCGAACCTCTGATCGGTAGAGCGCGGCGTAGCCGGTAGCTCTAACCAGTCTGTCGTAGAAGTCCCTTAGGATACATTAGGTTTGATAACTATATAACCACTGTTAAAACCATGATTCCATTTAACGGGATGACGAACAGAAGAACATAGATCCAATGTTATATAGTGGGAACATTATATCCCACGAAAACAAATGAATCGGACATTTGTTTTGACGGCGGACATTTAATGTTGGATTTAAATTCGACGACGCATATCACTGCCGAGATCACGAAATGGTCACTTTGGCGTTTGTGGATGTGGCACGACTTGGCGCCACGGGGAGGGATGACTTTTGGTCGCAGGAATTCCGACGAACATAAGGACAAGTTAAAAGTAGACACGCGTCCACTCAATGGCGTTGCCGTACATAGGCCGTACAGAAAGTACATCGGCCATAGTACTTTCTTGTACCCTACAGTGATCTGATTGGTTCGTACTTCAATAGATAGGAGTTGTGAGAGGGATTAAGGACTTAGAGAATTTGGGAGATAGGTACCTCTCTCACTTTGAGAGTTTGTATATAACTTGGCATTTTTGGCGACTCATAACTTATCGGCTGGTTGGCCGTTTTCAGTGATTCTTTTTGCTACGGACTTAGGGCAGTCCAAGCTGCACAGGGGTGTAGTCAAACTGTCATTTTTTCTTCCTAGACAGCAGTGGTTGTGGCTTGAAGTGGGTTAGTTAAAGAGGCTTCCTGTATTCTGTGGCCCAATGGAGAACACATAATTGCACATCCCCATAAGTCGCATCACTCCAAGTAGTGATGTAAGTGTGTTCCCCTCTGATATGCAACCATAAATCCCTAGTTCCCACGAAGTATCTCATGACTCTCTTGGCTGCCTCCCAGTCTCTCTTCCTAGGATCATTAAGACTCATACTGAGCACTCCAACTGCTGCAGCTATGTTCGGTCTAGTGCAATTCACAAAGTAAATCAAGCTCTCTACAACCTGTTTGTAAGGAATAGACTTCATAAACTGTCTGTCTTATGGAATTATCTGATCATCTAGTATTATCACTCCTCCTTTTACACTCCCATCACTTACTTTCTTCAAGTCCATGGGAGTGGTACAACTGTTTGCCTTTTCCATCTAAAATTTCTCAAGCATATTTCTGATTGCTTCCTTTTGAGCAAGTCTGATTATTATTTTCTCTCTATCTCTTTCCATTTGAATCCCCAAAATATATTTAGCCTCCCCTAAATCCTTCATGTCAAATCTGCTTCTAAGATCTTTCTTTAAATTATCAATTTTGTCCATAGATTTACTTAACACCAGCAAATCATCTACATAATTTGCAATAAAAATCACACCATTTTCATCCTCAAACATATAAATAGAATGGTCAGAACTGATTTGAATATATCCCACACCGGTGAGAAACTCATCTAGTTTCTTGTTTCATTGTCTGGGAACCTACTTTAGTCGATATAAGGACTTTATAAGCTTGCAGACTTTGCTTTCTTCTCTTTCCTGTATAAATCCCTCTGGTTGTCGCATAAAGATTTCTTCCTCTAGTTCACCGTTGAGGAAAGCGGTCTTGATATCCATCTGGTGAATTTCCATGTCTTTCGCTGCTGCTAGACTAAAGAGAATCCTTGCAGATGGGAACCGAATTACTGGAGCAAAAGTCTCCTCATAATCTATCCCCTCTTTTTGGGTGAACCCCTTTGCTACCAACCGAGCCTTATATCTCTCAATAATGTTATCTGAGTTCAGTTTCAATTTAAATACCCATTTGCACCCGATAGGTTTTCTGTCTGGGGGACAGTCCACCAGCTCCCAAGTGTTAGCTTCCATGATGGAAGCCATTTCATCATTTATGGCTCTGACCCATCATTCTTTCTCCGAACTGTCCATTGCCTCCAAGTATGACTGAGGCTTATCTGGGTGAGATATTTTCGTTACCATGTGAGCAGCCTGTTTTTCTTGTAGTTTTTTGCTGCTCCTCCGTCCTCCCTCAAAGTCCGAAGCTGGAATGGAGGGAAGTTTTGGGTACCTCGTTACTGTCTCATTGGCTCCCCTATCCATGGAAGTCGGTTTTGACTCATTTTCCTCTCTCTTCTCAGAGTGTGTAGAAATATGAGGAGATTCTGGTATATCTCCCCCATCTTGGATCTCCCTTGAATCTGCAATCACGTTTTCACTTGTGTTCCTTCCAGCATGATTTCCTTCCTCTCCGGACTCAAACTGATTCTGATTTTCTTAGTGTATTTGAAGGGATCAATGACTTTCCTTCATCCATGAAAACTAGATGTTTTACCTGAATGATATCTTGTTTAGCTAAGTCCTAGACTCTATATCCTTTGACATCCTCATCATATCCCACGAAATATCCCGGTTTCCCTTTAGCATCTAGTTTCCAATTTTTCTTATCTGTGTCAAGACTGTAAACTTGACTATCGAATACTTTCAAGTGAGAAATATTCGGTTTTCTCCAACCCATCTCTCATAAGGTGTCATTCCTTTAACGGCTGTAGTGAGGACTCTATTTTTAATGTCATTAGCAGAGTTCATAGCTTCTACCCAAAATCTTCTTTCTATTTTCTTATCTGCAACATACTACACACTCTATCTCCCAAAGTCCGATTCAACCTTTCAGCTATTCCATTTTGTTCTGGATTATTCGGTAAAATTTTCTGATGCTGAACCCCCTCATCTCTCAAGTATTCCTCAAACTTGTTAGATGTGTACTCTCCCCCATTATCACTCCTTATTCGCTTAATGGGGGTTCCGTGCAACTTCTCACTCTAGGATTGGTATTCTTTAAAGTACTTTGGTGTTTCACACTTTGTTTTTAGAAAGTAGACTCTAGAATATCTGGACCAATCATCAGTAATTGTCAGCATATACCACTTCCCCCCAACCGAAGGTATTGTTGTTGGTCCCCAGATATCTGTGTGGACAAGATTTAGTATTTTTTCACCTCTATACGTGGCAGTTTTGGGAAAGGGGAGTCTATGAGCCTTACCTTGGGTACAACCACTACAATCATCCATCATTTCATTACCCCCAAACAGAATGCCTTCTACTACACCCAGCTTCTTCATTTCCCTCAGCCTATCAAAATGCACATGCCCCAACCGCTTATGCCAGATCATCAAGCTCGGAACACCACCATAGTAAACGCTCTTTTTTTCATTACTCAGGTTAAGCCTAAACATTCCTTGGCTACCCTTATCTGCTGTGAATTAGACTTCATCTCCATACTTTGCTGTAAAGACTCCTTTTTTAGTGAAGGTATCAAAATCCTTGTCATCTAATACAGAAGTAGACCCAAGATTTTTACTCAACTGAGGCATGTAAAGCACATCAAAGAAGGTGAGTATAGAAGTCTTACCCTCTACTAAAACTTTCAGATCTACCGAGCAAACTAGATCTGTGGTAACTACTCTCCCATCCCCATACTATTTTTCTACTGTAGGGATCTTTCTTAGCTTAGTGAAGAGGTGCCTGTCACGACACATATGCATGGATGCACCTGAATGGATTATCGATCCTTCCTCTCGAGCTTCTCGGATGGCTCTAAGAGCACACTTCTATTTCTAAGGAATCTCCTTCTCCTCCAAATTCTCGTCGAGAAGAAGCTCCCCATCCTCCTCCTCAGAGGACTCGTCCTCTTTGGTCTCTCCTTTGACACGTGTGACCACAAGTGCCTTCTTCTTCCCTCCGAAAGAACCCCCTCCACGGTTTTTTTGGAGCCTCATTTCCGACAGCTTGATGCAATCAGCTATGAAGTGTCTTGGCTTTTTGTAGAAATGGCAAAGACCCTTTGGAGGCTTGGGTTCTCCAGATTGATCTCTTTTGAAGCTGTTGTATGGCTTCTTTGGATCCTTCCTCCACCGGACCAATCTGGCAGCTAGAGCTTGAACGCTCTTTCCTCCTCTGCGGATCTCAATGGTGTTCTCCTGCATGAGTATCATTCGGACCACGGTGTTCCACTTCCAAGAACTATCATTTATTTATTGTACTAGGTACACTATATTTTCATACTCGTCTGGCAACTTCATGATGAGTGTGTTAACTTTCATTTTCATTGTGCCTGTCCATCCGTCACTCTCCATCTCCATGTATAGACAAGAGAGATCATTATAGTAGTCTAACATCTTCTCTCCTTTGTAAGTATAACTCTTCAACCTTTGCTCAACCAGCTGGAGCTCTTGAATGGTACCAGCACTATAAATCTCCACTAATGTCATCCATAACTCCTCGGCCTTGAAGATGTGAAGATAACAGGTCCCCAAAGCTTGAGTGAGGTGCCTCAAAATAAAATGCATGGCATTCATGTTGGTGTACTCCCACATTTGAATATCATTTTCCTCGGTCTTCACGGCGACCGCTCCAGGTTTCGTGGATATAGGAGTGAGAGGTATCTCCTTTCCTTTCTCCTTTTTGGACACACTCCTGTCCACATCATCTGTCTCGTCCGTTGAAACAGATGCTCCTGCAGAAAACTTCACTCCTCGAAACCCTAGTGGGGTTCCTTGAGGTGGACGTTTCACTTGTACAGTAACAATATTCCAATATCGTTTTTCACACAATGCCCCTGTTATCATGGCTTCCCAGTAAATGAACCCAGATCTGTTGAATATGGGCACCCTAAAGGGTGGGCCCATAACGTGCAATATGTGTCCCCTATTTGGACTGCAAAATTGAGGAAGCCTCTAGGTAGTATTTCACTAACCCACTTTCAACTAGAATAGCTGCTACCCAAGCACGCAAATAGACAATCTGATTGCACCCCTGTGCAGTGTGGACTCCTTTGAGTCCAGAGCAAAAAGAATCACTGTAAAACGCCCAACCAAGCGATTTATTATCAAGTGGCAAAGATGCCAATATTTATACAAATTTGTTGAGAGAGAGGCTGCTACCTCCTCAATCCTTCAAGTCCTTAACCCTTATCACAACCCCTATCTACTGATGTACAAATCAATCAAAATACTGTAGAGTATAGAAAGGTACTAGGGCAGATGTACTTTCTTTACGGCATGTGTAGGACAAGGCCATGTCTCCTCCAGAATTGTCTTTGAGCTCCTCGGGATTCCCGCTTCCCAATAATATCTTGCCAGGTGTGGATAGGTCATGTCACGTCCGATAACCGCCAAGGCGGCCATTTAGGGATCTTGGCGATGATGAGGGCCGTCGGATCCAAACCGGCTTTTAATGCTAGCCGTTCAAAATAACAAATGTCCGCTGCATTTGTTTCGTGCGTACTAAAACTCAACTAGTTTCTATGTCCTCAATTTATTATTCCGTTAATCAAATTAATGATCTAGCTAAAGTTTGAATAGCTATCAAACCCTATGTATCCTAACGGACTACTACGACTGACCGGTAAAAGCTGACGGCTACGCCTCGCTCTCCCGGTCGGAGGTTCGAGTCCTTTCGGACTCAACCTTTTGGTGAAAGTGGCTTAGGTCACTCTTTAGTCCTACCTATGGAGCTGAGGCAGCCATGGCTCCACCGTCCTCTCTCTCTTTTAGTGACTACAACAAGTATGGGGGCTAGAGAGAGAAGGTGGAGGCAAGCTGCCTATGCTTTTTCTTTTAGCTAACTAAATCAATTAAGACCTAGAAAATATCTCTTCTAAATCTAGTGATTACTTTGTGGTCGTCCAATTAAGCCCGATTTCAATTGTGGCCGTCATATATACTTGCGCAATATTTGTTTCGTCTTCGAAACAAAATGCGAGGCATTCGTTTTTGATGTTTCGTACGCCGTACATTACAAACTGTATCGATGTCTAACTATCCCGTTAAATGAAATAGCCTACATGTTAAGATTTAAATAGCTATTAAACCTTATATCTAACCTTGATCGTAGACTAATTGGCTAAGGCTACTAGCTACCTGCGGCTTTGATAGACGGCAGGTACCACTTTCAAATCTCGGGTCCGTCAAGGTCTATTTTGGTAAAATCTACCAACCTAATGTTTGTCCCCGTCGGGATAGCATATGTTGCAATGGCTCTATCTCCCTCTCCAACTTTCAGTGAATGCAAGAAGTGTGGGAGCTTGAGAGAGGAGTTAGAGGCAGACAGCCTTTGCTTCTTTTTTGCTTTTTACAAAACCTAGAAAATACTTAAATAACCTTTAACTTCTACACTAACATCACTACTTGGAGTGATGTTAGTTATGGGCACGCACCTATGAGAAGATGCACTTCGAGGTATGTGTTGTATGTGGGGGAAGGTTCTTGTTGTTGGAGCAGTAAGCAACAAAAGGTGGTTGCTTAGTCTACTATAGAGGCTGAGTACATGGCCTCTTGTTCTGCTGTGAAAGAGTTTATGTGGGTCAAGTCCTTGCTGTAAGAATTTGGGTATATGAAGAAGGGTGTGCATGAAGTGTTTTGTGATAATCAAGCTGCCATTGCAATTGCAGCTAATCCAAAACATCATTTCGAAGCTAAACATATGGACATAAGGTTGAGTTTTGTGAGAGAAAAAATTGAGAATAAGATTTTGAATCTTGTATATAAATGAGTTGAGGAAATGGTGGCTAATATGATGATTAAACCAGTGCCTTCTCCCAAGTTAAAATATTATAGAGAAAAGTGTGGACAAAAATAAAAGTTAGACTAGAAAATAAGGGGAGTGTTGAAATTGTTAGATTTTTATGGTATTTTCTAGGTCTAAATAGTTCAGTACAAAAAGGAAAAAGGCAGACAAATTGCCTCCACCTTCTCTCTCTACCCACCATACTTGTTGTAGTCACTGAGGGATAGAGAGGGTGGTTGAGCCATGGCTGTCCTAGCTCAGCAGGCAGGACTAAAGAGTGACCTATGCCACTCTCAACAAAAGGTTGAGTCCTGCAAGACTCGAACGTCTAACTGGCAGAGCG
Source organism: Zygnema cylindricum (assembly GCA_037447655.1). Lineage (NCBI taxonomy): Eukaryota > Viridiplantae > Streptophyta > Zygnematophyceae > Zygnematales > Zygnemataceae > Zygnema > Zygnema cylindricum. Next base: position 204,628 of record JBBHKE010000071.1, on the reverse strand, counting down.
CGGCGTAGCCGTTAGCTCTATCCAGTCTGTCGTAGAAGTCCGTTAGGATACATTAGGTTTGATAATTATTTAAACAGTGTTTAGACCATGAATTTAATTAACGGAATGACAAACGAAAAGACGTAGAACCAAGTGTTATATAGTGCGAACATTATCTCGCACGAAAAAAATGAATCGGACATTTGTTTAGACGACCGACATTTAATCTCTGATTTAATCCGACGGCGTATATCACTGCCGAGATCGCGGAATGGTCACTTTGGCGTTTATGGACGTGGCATGACGTGGCGCCACGTGGAGGGATAACATTTCGTCGCAAGAATTTCGGGGAACATAAGGATGAGTTAAAAGTGGACACTCGTACACTCAATGGCCTTGCCGTACACAAGCCGTACAGAAAGTACATCCGCCATAGTACCTTTGTGTACCCTACAGTTATTTGATTGGTTCGCACGTGAGTAGATAGGAGTTGTGAGAGGGGTTTAGGACTTAGAGAATTTGGTAGGTAGTGATCTCTCTCACTTTGAGAGTTTGTATAAACTTGGCATCTTTGCCACCTCATAACTAGTCGCCTGGTTGGGCGTTTTCATAGATTCTTTTTTCAACGGAATCAAGTGAGTCCAAGCTGCACACGGGTGTAGTAAGATTGTCAACTTGTTTGCTTGGGCAGCAGTGGTTGCCATTGAAAGTGGGTTAGTTAACAACTATCTAGAGGCTTTCTGAATTTTGTAGTCCAATGGAGGACACAGAATTGCACTACTGTACACTGTGAATCGCTATTAGCGTTCATGACTCTAATTGAGGTACCGTGTTTTTTTCGGCAAATTCTCAAATATAGTTTATGATTCTAAATGTTTATATACGTTATTTGAGGTACCCTATTAAATAGGGTTCATAACTCTAATATGGTGCCATTTTAAATAGGGTGGTGTACGTTCTGTCATAGCCGTACTATTTTTTTACTTTTTCAAGTAAAAAAGTACAGAAAAAATTTATTGACGATGTCCTGTAGTCGCGCTAACATGTAATTGCGTAAATATTTTTTCCGGCATACGCGGATGCCAAAAAACGCGATGGCGTACGATTTGAACAATTTCGTACATGCATATATTTAAGCGTGGATATATTATGCGCCGAAATTTTTTACAAAGTAGTTTACAAATTAGTGTTAATGATAAATTAGAATAAAAGTTTTTTTGGAAAAAACTGAAATTCCCAATTACCGTAAATAACGCTAATTGTTTAATTACGCTATCTATTTCATTATGCTAATAGCGATTCACGGTGTACTGTCCTCTTCGAGTGGAGTAGTTTTGAGCGATTGCGTCGCGGATGCATAAATGAATAGCATCGGAGGGTCAGTAATTTCGCGCAGAATCGTGGAGAATCTTTGGTAGATCTACAATAGATTAAATAAATAAGTATAAAAACGGTACAAAGGGGTACATCATCGATAAACAATCCCATTTTCGCTGTTGGAGGTTCACCCTCAATCATGTGTACTAATGTTGTGTATCGGTAAAAAAATTATCGCGATAACACCGATACCGATAGTTATCGATTATCGAACGATCAGAGGTTGCGATATATCGGTCTGAGATGAACAAATTCCATATCGACGATAACTTAAAAAAAAAAGTATGCATACATTAGCACATTATAACATACTGTATTATATTATTGACTTTATATTGCGTGGCATGCCATGTATAAGAATCTTTTCCGTCTCTGTTTAGCTGTGATTTCTTACGGACAGCGCAAGCATATAAACGTTGGCCGGTTAACTGATCAAAAATTTTACGGCAACGTACGGAATTGTACCGACAACCTGGTGAACAATTGAACATGGAACGGAAATAGGACGGCTGACACAAAGTACAACGGACACAAAATAACATTATGCGCGCCGCCGGAATCAAATGGACGACTTGGAATGAGAAAATACGAGCGGACGGCCAGCGTGAGGGCCGCATCTCGGAATGGCTCTTTAGGCAGCTTATGCCAAAATATCCGACAGATTGACACGTGGCAGGTCTCCAGTGGATCCCAAGGAAGAAAGGGACAAAGCCATGGCGTCGAATGTGAAAGGTATATCGTTTTTATTGGATTTGTACCAAAGGTACCGTTTTTATTGGATACCGTACATTTATCTGTACAGTCCGTTCAGGTATCGCAAATAGTTATCGATATCGGTGTTATCGCTGATAATATCCGATAAACATCGGTGATTTATCTGCGATGACACCGATAGCGATATATCGTACCAATATATCGATTATCTCCCCGAAAGAAGGCCCATATCGGTTATCGACAAATCCTTACCGATACACAACACTAATGTGTACAGACTACAAACCGACTCTTTTTAGCGGTAAGTTTTTTGGCATGTAGGATAGTTTAATACTAGTTAAATATTTTAGGGAATTGATCATGGCAGTGAGTGTTTTGGTTGTGCATAGTCACTTACGTCATTCTGTCAAAAAATGTACGTTTGAAGTACACGTTGGTACAAATAAAACACCATTTAGTACAAATTTGACGGTCAATCGCTTGGACAATTTTGACTTTCAAAATATTGTGTCAACCGCTTAAAATTTTGCCGCGCTTGCGAACGTCGACCGTCATAATAAAATTAGCAATTCACACGACCGACAAACGTTTACTGTAATAAAACTGCGGCAAGCATATGTAAATAAAAGTGTTGCAACCACATGCAAATAAAAGTGTTGCAGACATTCACTTTTTATCGTTACGTGAGCTCCACGGTGAGAGCACTTAGCCGCAAAATTGAAATTTAATCGTCTAAGCGTTACATTGAACTTAGACGCAAAGTGAAACGATACCTCTTTAAACTGAAGTACCATAAGTCTTGTACGGAATTATTAGTACGCACGAAATGAAATAAATTTCGTACTCTATAATAAAACGAACCGGCTTAAAAATATCAATTGAAGTTAAATGAAAAAAATGCGCGTCGTCATGCGCGACGAAATCGAGCCACACTATGTACGATTCAACATTCTTACATTGATAGTGAAATGTTAGGATATTGGGCGAATTGGCGTCGGCCGAAATAGCGCCGTCAAATGTTTTGTTCGGTTCGCGTTAGCTATCTTTTGTTTCGTGCGGTACAGGGAGTGTTCCTTACATGTTTCCTCAGTGTGGTGAACAGTGTGAACCCTCGTTTCACCGTGCGAAATGCGCTGTAAGTTTCACCACTACAAAATACCTACCGGAATCATGTAATCCGTAAATATTTTTTGTGTACGGACTCTAGTTCTGACCAGGAAATAATGATTTTGTTTTACCAAGGGTTTGTACATTTACTCTGACGATGCTGCCCAAAAAATAAAATCTATATTTCCATCTTCGACAAATTGTCGATGTATATAACGTAAACCTTCAGTCATTCTTTAACTATTAACCGTGCGCCTGCTTATAGTTGTTACAGTAGTTTCAATAACACTTCGACCCGAAATGTTGAACTACGCTAAGCAACTATATTAAAGGAGTAGACGACAATCTGTCACGTCCCCATTCACTTAATTGGTATTATATATTGTATTTTCGCGTTACTATAATAAACCATTAACGCTATTAACGAAGGGGCACTATTTCTTTGTTGAACAAGTCATATAATGATAAGAACAATAATAAAGAGGGAGTCTTTCAAATAGTCATTTTATTTGGAGTAAATTGATAATGTAAATTTTGTTTATATTATTGCAGTCACAATGTCCTATGTAAGCCAAACAATGAAATCATTAGGGATATTTTCGTTGTTTAATGTAAATGCCTTGTATGTTTTGTATGGGGTTAGAGATGAAGTTTGGGTTGCAAAATGTGTATATTTTGTGCTTATTATTATACCACATGACTTTGTAATTTATGCAATAGCGTTGAATATAAGCAAGTTATTATATCTAGAGATGAAGTTACTATGTGTACTTAACGTTTTTTTTTATGCGCTCATTTGGACATTAATGGTTGCATTCCAAACTTGTATGTTACAATTAAAATTCCCTGTAAAAATAACGGTTATTAGCTTACATTTACACAAATCAGTGCAATAACATGTATCAATCCCGAAACTATATATCTTTGAAAAAGCAGTTAATCTTAAAGCGCATGGATGCGCATTGATTGTATGTGGGTACTCATCGTAAGACTTCAATATGAATAGTAATTATAATAAATAATGGTAAGATAATGGTCAATACTAGCCATTATATAAAATAATATTTGATCGTAAAAGCCAAATATGTGCACTTTATGATTATAGTTATCCATATCATATGATGGGTTGTATTTTTACAATTGTTTATAATTTATGGTTATACTAGTTTGTGTGTTTATGTGTTTTAACAATAATTGGTGCATAACAAAAAATATAGGGATTGACGACACATATGGGTGATTAAAAAAGAGTATGCCAAAATATACATTTTTTTATACGTTATGTTGACAGCCAATTGTTGTATTTTGTACACATTTGGATGGTTATGCACTAGTTATTTACAAAACATGTTATAGCAATTGCGTAATCATCCGTTAATCTAATATTGGTCGGAATAACTCGACAAGCTATATATACGCCCGAGATTCCATTAACCCATATATTAAACATTATTAGCGATGCTTTGGATATCTATTAGTGGTTATTATAACTACACAAAATAGTTTGTGGCATTTAAAACATGTTATAGCAATTGCGTAATCATCCGTTAATCTAATATTGGTCGGTATAACTCGACAAGCTACATATACGCCCGAGATTCCATTGACCCATCTATTAAACGTTATCAGCGATGCTTTGGATATCTATTAGTGGTTATTATAACTACACAAAATAGTATGTGGCATTTAAAACATGTTATATCAATTGCGTAATCATCCGTTAATCTAATATTGGTCGGTATAACTCGGTAAGCCATGTATATGCCTGAAATTCGATTAACCCGTCTATTAAACATTATTAGCCATGCTCTGAATATCTATTAGTGGTTATTATAACTACACAGAATAGTTTGTGGCATTTAAAACATGTTATAACAATTGCGTAATCATCCATTAATCTAATATTGGTCGGTATAACTCGATAAGCCATGTATACGCCCGAAATTCCATTAACCCATCTATTAAACATTATTAGCCATGCTTTGGAAATCTATTAATGGTTATTATAACTACTTATAATATTTTGTGGCATTTAAAACATGTTATTGCAATTGCGTAATCATCCGTTACTAAAATATTGGTCGGTATAACTCGACAAGCCATGTATACGCCCGAAATTCCATTAACCCATCTATTAAACGTTATTAGCCATGCTTTGGATATCTATTAGTGGTTATTATAACTACACAAAATAGTTTGTGGCATTTAAAACATGTTATATCAATTGCGTAATCATCCGTTAATCTAATATTGGTCGGTATAACTCGACAAGCCATGTATACGCCCGAAATTCCATTAACCCATCTATTAAACGTTATTAGCCATGCTTTGGATATCTATTAGTGGTTACTATAACTACACATAATAGTTATGGCATTCAAAACATATTATAGCAATTGCGTAACTCAACAAGCCATGTATACGCCCGAAATTCCATTAACCCATCTATTAAACGTTATTAGCCATGCTTAGAATATCTATTAGTGGTTATTATAACTACACAAAATAGTTTGTGGCATTTAAAACATGTTATACCAATTGCGTAATCATCCGTTAATCTAATATTGGTCGGTATAACTCGACAAGCCATGTATACGCCTGAAATTCCATTAACCCGTTTATTAAACGTTATTAGCGATGCTTTGGATATCTATTAGTGGTTAATATAACTACACAGAATAGTTTGTGGCATTTAAAACATATTATAGCAATTGCGTAATCATCCGTTAATCTAATATTGGTCGGTATAACTCGACAAGCCATGTATACGCCCGAAATTCCATTAACCCATCTATTAAACGTTATTAGCCATGCTTTGGATATCTATTAATGGTTATTATAACTACTTAGAATATTTTGTGGCATTTAAAACATGTTATTGCAATTGCGTAATCATCCGTTAATAAAATATTGGTCGGTATAACTCGACAAGCCATGTATACGCCCGAAATTCCATTAACCCATCTATTAAACGTTATTAGCCATGCTTTGGATATCTATTAGTGGTTATTATAACTACACAGAATAGTTTGTGGCATTTAAAACATGTTATTGCAATTGCGTAATCATCCGTTAATCTAATATTGGTCGGTATAACTCGACAAGCCATGTATACGCCCGAAATTCCATTAACCCATCTATTAAACGTTATTAGCCATGCTTTGGATATCTATTAGTGGTTATTATAACTACACATAATAGTTTGTGGCATTTAATTGTATATTGATATTATACAAGTTTATTATTAACCATAACTCAACGATCTATAGTTAATTACAACTGACTAAAACGAGAATGCTCTACATAGAAAGGCAACAATGGCGTTTGTAACGTGTGTCGTTGATTATTTTAAAGGTTTTTGAATAAATATATTGGAATACTTAATAAATGCATACGATACAAATTTACTAACCCTTGTTATTTAAAAAAGCGTATATAAGCGTAAATAACTAAAAACTGCACGCATTCAAAGAGAGTGAACAATAATTTTTTTAAAGTATATGGGTGGCATTGCAACGGTGTATAACATCATATAATAGATTTGACAAGGTAACAACCAGTTAGCATAACTTGATGAAATGTCTTTGGGTTTAAAGATCATAACTAATAGGTAAAGCATGGTCTTTTACAGTGTTTAAGGTATTTATTGGCAGTTGTTACAAATGTTTATTTCCATGTATTTAGCACATCTGAAAGAGTGACAATAAAGACTTTCCCTTCAACAATGACCTTTAGATCCAGTGATCCTACAAGGTTTGTAGTCACAACTCTACCAACCCCATATTCTCTCTAAACAGTGGGGATCTTCCTCAACTTTGTAAACCACCTTTTGTCTTTGCACAGATGCATAGATGCTCCTGAATCGATAATCCACCCTTTCTCCAAAGGTTCTTTCTTACCTCTTGATGCACATTTTTGCTTTCTTGGTATTTCCACTTCATTATCTCCTTTCTTATTGTGGAGAAGATCCTCCATCTCCTCTTTTTTGCTATTCACTTGCCGATATTTGAAACTTAATTCTTCCAATTTGGTGCAATCAGCCATGTAATGTCCCGGTGTTCTACAAAAGTGACAAACACCTGTTTTTGGAGCTCCCATTTCTTGTTCATTGGGTTGTCCTCCTCCTTTTCAATTATAGATAACGCCTAAACTATCATTTATGGCCACTTTAGGTGGTGGGCCGATAACTTGGAATTATGTGGGCTCCGTTGCCCCACAAAATGCACAGTTCACACGTAGCCACTAGGATAGCATCAACCCACTTTGGTTTCCCCGAAAAAAACTGCCACCCTTGCAGAAAAAAACTCTCACTAGTGTCACTTTTATGAGAACAAGACTCCACTGAGTCCAACGCAAAAAAAAACACCGAATTTGCTCTACTGTGCAATTAGTTATGGTTGGCCAAAGACAATCTATTTATATTGAAGGTCACCTGGAGAGAGGCGCCTCAAATTTTACTAAGTCATAGTCTGCCTACTCTCGGCTTCCTATTACTAAAACCTAGTCCAATAGGAACACTATATAGTACAAAAGGTACAATGGCCAATGTACTTATTGTACAACCATTGTACAACATGGCATTCAAGGTGACGCCTGTCAAATCGCGAGCCATGGTTATTTCTCCCATCTTTTGTGGTATCCAAATAGTGTGACACCACGTGGCATTGCGTGAAAATATCTCCAAAGGCTGCCAAAAGCTCATTTCGGGTGGCGTCTGCAACGACCGTCGTCCGATCAATTAAATTTACACGATTTAGATTCGCGTTCGTGGAAGAATTGTTTCATATGTGTATTGTAGTCAGTTTGGTGTGAATATGCCGTCGTGTCACAATTTAAGTACGTATCAAATCTAACGAGTTCATTGTTGAGCACACTGCTTAATGGTTAAGGCGTCGCGTTATATATAGTTGGCAGACCCAAGATCAAATCCGGTTAAGGGCGGCATTTTGGTAAAACATGCCCTCTACTTCAGTCTACCACCTTTCTAAATAGCACGACAGCCATGGCATGTCTTTCATTCTCTCTCTCTCTCTCTCGTTAAAGACTAAACTAAAATAGAGATAAAATATAAATTACCTTTTTCAAAAAAATTGAAGGAAGAGGTGTCCCACTTGCCGGTGGAAAGTAGACTCGTTGTGTATGGTGAAAAATAACATATTCATGTTTTTTCTTTTCTTGTTGATCTGTCATTTTAAATTGGTCAACCGAATCCTGTTCATATTTAATTTGGATATTCCTAGAGATAATCACTTTTTGTTTTTCAAATATAAAAACTATATACCCTTTTGCATTATCATCATACCCTATGAAAATCCCCAGTAAGCCCTTAGCCTCCATTTTCCATCTATCCTGTGAATTATCTAGAATAAAACACTTGCTGCCAAAGATTGTAAAGTGACTAATATCAGGTTTTTCTCCTGTCCAAAGCTCATAAGTTGTTGTGTTAACAAATCTAGAATCAATTTTGTTCTTAATATAAACAGCACAGTTAAGTGTTTCAGCCAAGAATTTTAAATCTAGCTCTTTATCTGCAAGCATGGATGGAGCACTCTCTGTCACTGTTCTATTTAATCTCTCAGAAACACCATTCTGTTCTAGTGTATAAGGAATTGTAAGATTTTGAATGATACCTTCCTGAAAGAGAAACTCTTTGAATTCCTTTGATGTGTATTCTCCTCCATTGTCGAATCACAACGCCAAGATTGAAACCCCATGAAGCTTCTCCGCCCACGCTTTGTAGTGTTTGAAGTGAGTGAACACTTCACTTTTATGCCGAATAAAGTAAACTTTGGTGTACCTCGAGTAGTTATCTGTGAAGGTAACCATATAGTGGCTGCCTCTAGCCGAAGCATTTGTGAAGGACCAAGAACATCAGAATGTATTAGTTGCAGAACTTTGTCTAATCTGTGGTATGTTTCCTGTGAAAATGGCATTCTATAAATCTTGCAAAGTGAACAACCATCATATGATTTCATAGGATGAGAAGTGAGTGAAACTCCATCAACCTTTCCCGAATTCACCATTTTCTTTAGACTATCATAATTCATATGTCCTAATCTTTTATGCCACAACTCATTCTCAGATTGGACACTAGAGTAGAGAACATCATTTTCTTTATATTCAGCCATGTCCATCCGATACATTTTGTTAGCATCCCTACTTCTTGTTATTGCCACTTTCCCTTTCTTGCTAACAACTTGTCTACCTCCTTTAGAACAACTTCAAAGCCTTTGCTATTCACTTAGGATATAGAAAAAAGATTCTTCTTAAAGTCAGGAACATACGGAATATGTTGTCCATAGCCTATTTCAGCCATGGATTACTCTCGGAAGCACCACAGACTACCCCTCAAACAGCTGTGTTTCAGACAGCACAGATTACTCCACAACAAATAATATCCCATTAAACTGCACCAATAGGCATTATATTATAGACAGTATAAGCTCCCAAATTTACAGCTAAATCCACCAAGGAATCTAGAAGATATAAGCTCCGAGTTTCACAAAAATAGTTGACAACTTCACAAACTAACCAATTAGACCTCTTACAGAATCTTACAGAAACATTAAAATAGAACGAAACTGCACACACATTTAGATTCTATATCATAAAATAATTTCACAAATTTTCACATGAAAAAACCAAATAGGGTGATCACACCAACAGGTCAAAGATGCAGAAAACAGTTTGCCATTGCTTTGATAAACTTGACTGTGATACTCAAAATATTCTAAGTCCTACAAGTTATACTCAGAGAGTTCACTACTAAATGTACGGAGGCATACGAGCGGTACGGTATCTACCATCTACCTAAACTATTTTAAGAATACTCGAATAGTTCGAGGTATGTCAGACTGAACAGATCTACACTAATAAACTAATTATCAAAAAAAAAAACCTATGTTGTTCATAATATTTACACCGACATATCCACAATCTTCGTATGTCATAAACCAAGCAACCACTCAGCAACCACTAAACAAATATCATTACTCAGAATTTATACTATTCATATTATCCGCAGCTGCGATAGTTGCTTTGTCCTATGTTGTACAGAATATTTACACCGAGATCTCCACAATTTTCGTACGTCAAAAACCAAGCTACCACCAAGCAACCACTCAACAAATTTCATTACTCAGAATATATACTATTCATATCATCCGCAGCTGCGATAACTGCTTTGTCCGTACGGATCATATCAAGTTATCCGGAGCTGCGTTGACTTGTCTGCAACGCAACTACTCCGTACCGGCGGCGCGTTTCAACACTTCGTTTACTCCACATCTGATTGCTTTGCGATCCGCCGTCCATTTGTCAATGCTTGTTCACGCCACTGAATGAGTCTTTTACATCACTTAAATTATATCCGTTCGTTTGCTCCCCCAATCCATGAATCCATTCGAACCTCGACATTAAATTCTATTGCGCACGAACTTTCACAAGCGTACATAATGTCGCGTACGTACGAAACAAACTTTTCAAAACAACAGAATATTGTGAAGAATTCTCTCTACGGACTTTTCCCCCACATCTACCATCAAAGATACATCACCCTGAGTTGAGGTTTGAACACTCATGCCACAAGCATAGTTGATACTATTTGGAGGTGTTTGCTGCGGTTTTGTAAAAGTTACCTTGTTCCAGCACATGTGGGCCAATGCTCCCGTGTCCATGATCCATCCCGCATCTTTGGGACCCTCCATGGCTGCCGCCATAGCAAATAAATGCGCCTCTTCTTACTCATTGAAGCTCAAAGACTCATCTGTTTCAGTTGCAGAAGCTGAAAAAAAAGCATTTCCACGGGTAGCATTTCCAGAAAAAGCCTTTGTAATATTATCTTTGCTGCCAACCTGGTCTGTATAAACCTGTCTCATTAGTTTTTTTCACCTTATTACACTACCTGTATCCATCACCCTCTTTGGAACAATAGAAAGAAACAGTAGAAGATTGTCTATTTGGCCTCTGGTTAAACTAAGTAAACCGATTCAGATTTTGGTTTAACTGATTCCTATTTTGATTAAACTCATATTTTTTGTCAAAGACTGTGGCAAAAGTTTCAACCTGTTTTTCTCTTTCAAGGAGTTTAGCATTCGATTTTTCCTCTAGTATTAGATTATATGCTAATTGAAATGACCAGCTAGCTTTATCATGACTCATTAGCTAAACAGACACACCTTTCATGCTACTAGGGAGACCTCTAATAAGTAGACCTGCCTGTTGAAACTCAGGAAATGACCCCGCAGTAGAGGAGTGTGCATCAATAAGTGAACAAAAATTGTCACGATACTCGACTATAGTCCCCCCCCCAGTATTTGTACCCCCAAATTTTCCCAGCATCCATGAGCTCCTCTTGGACATTCGCTTTCTCAAAAGCCGATTTCAATGATGTCCAATCTCGCTCACCTTCTTCATTTTAAGTCATGACATGACCAATTTTTTTAAAATACAAAGAATTAGATTTTTCCTTGCCATTGAATTCTTTTTCGCCCAACTAGGATATGTTTCATTAAGGGAGCCATCCAAGACCCCCAATAAGTTTACAGTTTCAAACGAAGATTCAACCATTGCCGCCCAGTACACATACTTTTGGCCATTCAAGATAGGAATTATTGACAAAAGGAACATAACCTGCTGTTCTACAACCACCGTTGCAGGAGGAGAAGCAGCAGTAGTAGTGGAAGTAGACATGACAAACAGCAGAAACAATCAAACACCTACTAAACAGCAAACTTTCACCTGACACAAAATATGACTCAAAAAGCCAATATGCCTCAAATTTGCCACACTGATACAGAACAAACTAAACTGACAATTTCCAAAATTCCAGCCAAAATAACTTTGTAAACCATAAGATATTATGTCTGGAAGTTTCCCAAAAAGTGCCCTTAAAATATCATAATCCCAAAACACGATAGTTCAAAATTGGCTAAGTCCTAAGCTATAAACATAGTGAGAATCTATTGGTCACACTAATTCAGGTGACTGTACTACAGTACTATCCTGACTTACGACAAAATATACAATTTGTATGTTACTTTACCGCAAGTACTTCTAAAACCCTAATTACTACTTGTCGCTAAATGAATAGTGTAACACTAATTTCTTATGCGTTAAACGCCAATCATGTGTTTTCCAAATATTTACAAATAGCGTCCGTACAATTCATGTTGTCGATCATTAATTTCAACAATACAGATAAATGTTGGTTAGTGGTACGAATATCCTGCAAGAGTACAACACACCTAGTCATTGTGGTCCCCATTTTAATCGCGTCTGTCTAATTGGTTCCTATGGAGGACCTGTTGTCGATCTTCCACAATTCTCTCCTGGATGTTCGGCATAGTCCACGTCCATCCGATTGACTGAACTCGCCCGTACGATTTCTGACACGCGTATGTTGGTGTCGCTCTCCACTCCAGAATACCTACATCATCTTCAAATGTCGACGCGTGTCCCTGTAGAAGTACGGTACCCTCTACTGTGTATCTGCTAGTGTCACACTATCAAAGGTAAGTATTACATCTAACCTATATAAAATATTCTAAGTCCTCAATCTCCTCTCATAGATCTATTTAGTGAACTTAAAGATTTCAAATCAAAACACCTCTCAGATTCAGGTATCTCTTGTAAACAAATATAAGAGTGGGTCATTGCGGTAGTAACAACTAGCAAAAATTAAGATTTCAACTTATTCTTAGAAAAGAGGAAGTATAAATGATTATTGCAATGACTTAGGAGCATTATTTGAAGAACTAACGAGCGCACGTATCTCATGGTCTGAGAGACAAATAGTAAATACATTAATAATGAAACTACGTGAAGAGTATGAGAATATCATTAATCGGTTGCAAGATCTAAGTGATAGCAATTGGAATTGGGATGATATAGTGGGGGTGATTTTAGTAAAAGTGAGTACCATAGAACTTAGGAGAGGAAGTCCGAGTGTTTAAGCATTGGTTGCACGATCTGATTCGCGGAAGCGTGATGAGGAAAAGGGAAATGATCTCTACCGAAACTTTGGAGGAAGACGACAAGGAGGTGGCAAATTTTACCGACAGGGGAGAGGAGCTCCTCGAGGTTGACTATGTCACTTTTGCAAGAAACCAGGATATTATATGGCAGATTCTGTCAAACTTGCAGATCTTCGTATAAAAGATGGACAAGGTTTCTCAGGAGATAGAGGGAACAAAAAGGCTTTTCTGCCTCAGGTTCATGATGAGGAAGACGATAAAGTAACCAAATTGGAAGAGGAGCTTGAGGAGCTTCTCTTTAATCCAAAAACCACTGAGAAGCATGTCAACATTCCAAGGACACATAAATGTGCTTTCGGAGGTAAAAGGATCCACCTGAGGATAAGTGGATCATGACTCGGGGGCCTCAATGCATATATCGAAGGATAAGAGGTGGTTTACTAAATTGAGGAAATTTCCAACATTTGAGATAGAGTACGGAGATGGTATAGTAGAAACTAAAATCCTGTGGGCTCCATTGCCACACAGAATTCGCAGATCAAAAGAAGCTAATCTAGATAATGTCGACTCCAAGTTTATATAAACCCAAATGATTGACCCTTTGACAATCAAAACCTCATTATAGCTTCACCCTTTTGAAATAAGACTTTCTGTGTACTCAATTCCACCATTGAATGCAAAGTTAAAATATATGATTTGGACACATTCACCCACTTTGACTTTCCCTTAGAAATGCAGCCACCCTGGAAGGCAATAACTCTGACGGATTACACCCTTGTGTAGCTTGGACTCCCTTGAGTTGGTAGCAAAAAGAATCAATGAAATTGGTCAAGTAAACTGTTTTTCATGGCTGGCCAAAGTTTGCCTTTTATACACAATGCTCTCTCGGAGAGGCGGCTACCTACCCAAAATATTCTAAGTCCTAAGCCCCTCTCTAAACCCCCTAGCACTGAGGTACTAACCAATCAGAAGACTTTACCGTACAATAAAATATAGATGTTGGAGTACTTTCTGTACGGATAGTGTACGACGTCGCAATAATGCGACATTTGTCACATCCAGATTTTTGTCTTCCGTTTCGAAGATTCTGTAAACCCGTACAATGTTGCCCTGTGTCACCCGAAGTGGCGAAGTCTGCAAACCGCCAAATTGTCCTTTCCTTGAAGCCGGCGCTAACCACGGCTGACCGATTTATATCGGTTCGTCGAAACAAATGTCCCTACTATTTGTTTCTTCCGGTACTAATAGTACAAGTGTTTCTTTGCCTTATAAACTGTAATCTAGTTAAATGGAAAAACCTACGTGTACATATTTAAATACGTATTGAACCCAATATACCTTAGCACTAGTCTTAGACTAAACAGACAAAACTACCGACTACGGGTGACTTGACAGACGGCAGGTACTAGGATCAATTCCTGGGTCCGTCAAGTACCTTTTGGTAAATCTACCTAATTCACCCCCGGTCATCTCTAGTGAGCTTAGGCAGCCATAGCTCTAGCTCCTTATCCAGTCTTCAGTGACTACGACAAGTGTGGGGGCTGGGGGTGGGGAGTTAGAGGCAGATTGCCTCTGCTCTTTTCTATCCTAAGACAGACCTAGATATTCTCAAATATTTACAGAAACCACAAGTCTTGTTGGATCGGTTGATTTAAAATGACTAGTTGATAGATTGGCTTCAATTGTAACACTCTCAGATGTTCTTTACATTCCACAATTTAGAAAGAATCTATTTTCTACATCTGTTCTAGATGAAAAAGAGTTCGTAACAAGATCTAAAAAATGAACCTTCGCAGCTAACTTTGATAATGAGGTTTATTTCATAGCTGAAAAACGTAGTTAATGAATGTTCAAAATTGTACTTTGCAATGAAAAAAGTGTTCTCTACTTGTGTGAAAGTGATATGATGCTTTGGCACAAGAGGTTGGGTCATTTGCATCTAGATAGATTAAGATTATACTCAAAAAGAAGGAATAGACTATAAAGAAACCTTTGCACCTGTAGTCAGATTCCCTTCTGTCAGAATCCTCTTAAAATTCGCCGCAATAGAAGATATGGAAATACACCAGATAGATATTAAGACTGGAAAAAGAAATCTCAAAGAGGCAACTAGAAGGATTCGTGGAAAGTGGAGAAGAAAGCATGGTATGCAAACTGATAAAATCACTTTATAGCCTTAAACAAGCCCCGCGACAATAGAACATAAAGCTGGACGAAATTCCAACCGAATTGGGGTATATTACAATTAGTTCAGATCACTCCATATATCTATTTGAAGATGAGAATAGAGTGATATTTATTGCTATCTATGTTGATGAGTTGTTAGTCTAAAGCAAGTTCTTAGATAAGATTAACAAACTAAAACAAGTTTTGATAAGTTGGTTTGACATGAAAGATCTCGCAGAAGCAAAGTACATTTTGGGAATCCAAATAGACAGGGATAAGGGGAATAGAATTATAAGACTCACTCAGAAAAAAGCTATCGGTAATACGCTAGAAAAGTTTCACATGTAGAAAGCAAATGGATGTACCACTCCCATGAATCTGAAAAAAGTGTTGGAGGGGATTGAGGAGGGAGAAATATTGATTTTGAATGATGAGATAGATAAGGAAGAAAAGAGGTTTATGGAAAGGATTCCTTATTGACAAATTGTAGGCAGTTTAATTTACTTTATGAACTGTACACTTCCGCACATAGTTGCAATTGTAAGTGTCCTCGGTAAAACTCTAAATGAACGTAGGAAAAGAGACTGGGAAGCAGCCAAAAGAGTGATCAAATATTTGGTGGGAACAACAGAATTGTAGTTGCATTTGGGAGGGGAGCACACTGACATCACTACTACGAGTGATGTCAGTGATGGGGATGTGCCTTTAAGGCGATGTACAACTGGAGATGTGTTGCAAAATGGATCAGGTGCATGCTCCTAGAGTAACAAACAACAGAAAGTAGTTGCTCAGTCCTTTAAGGAGGTTGAGTAGAAGGATTCTTGTGTTGCCACCAAAGAATTATTGTGGGTAAAATCTCATCTTGAAGAACTTCGGTTCATGAAGTCTGAAACTTTGAATGTCTTCTATGATAATGAAGCTGCTATCTTTATGGCAGCAAATCCAAAAAACCATTTCAAAGCTAAACATATGGATATCAGACTAAGTTTTGTCAAAGAAAAGGTTGAGGATAAAATAATTAAACTAGTTTATAAAAGTGATAAAGAGATGATTGCAGACATTATGACAAAACAGTGCCTTCCCCTAAGTTGATTTATCGTTGAGAAAATTGTGGACTTAAATTAAAATTTGACTAAAAATTAAGAGGAGTGTTAAAAAGAAGTAATTAATATTCACTTTTTAATTTAGACTCTAGAGAGAAGAGAGAGAGAGAGTCACCATGGCTGCCCCCATAGGTAGAAAGAAACAAGCAAATAGGCAGAACAAACTGATAGATGACCGAAATCTTGCCCAAGATCGGATTTGAACCTAGGTCTACAATTACTATGTAGTCGTACGGCTTATATATTAAGGCTTTAACCAAACGATACGCGTACTTGGTTTGATATCTCATTAAAGACTTACTCGACGTCACTTTCACTAAAACAGACCAAATTGACGAAATGACACATATAGACAACGACGCTCTCGGACGCAAAATCTAACCACGTAAAATATATGATCGAACCTACGTCATCGCCGGCCCCAAACCCGAGTGAACGTTTGAAGGCTTTCGGACATTGCGGCAAGTTGTGCCACGTGGCGCCACATCATTAGATGTCGGAAAAAATGGGAGAAGGAACAATGGCTCCCAAACTGATAAGTGTCAACTAGAAGGTCATGTTGTTCAATAACAGTACAATAAAAACAATCAACCACTCTAACTTCTTATACTGTACACACTTTTGATAAGTCTAGGGTACATAGTAGGTAGCTATGAGGAGGAGTTTAGGAACTTAGCGTGTTTGAGACGCCTTTGTAGAAATTAATGGTTATTTTAGAATTTTCTAGGTCTAAAAGGAAATGCAGCAAAAGAAGCCGAGGCAGTCTGCCTCTAACTACACTCTTGAGCTCCCACACTTGTCGCAGTCACTGAAGGTTGAAGAGGGAGCTAGAGCCATGGCTGCTTGTGCTATCCAGAGAGAGAAATGCAGTTGTTTTTAGTAGGTTTACTAAAATGATACTTGACAGACCCAGGATTTGATCCTGGTACCTGTTGTCCGTCAAGTTAGCCGATAGCGGTTACCTTTATCGTACAAGTATAAGACCAATGGTAGAATATATAAGGTTTGACAAATATTTAAATAGTTAGACGTGAACTAATTCATTTAACGAAAACTATATACGACATGCATAGATACAGTTTTGTAAAGTACGGAGTACTGTATGGTTTTGAAACGGATACCGCGCATTTTGTTTCGCCAACGAAACAAATATCACGCAAGTATTTATGACGTCTACAATTGAAACCTGGTTTTGATCGGACGGCCGCGAAAGATTCCCAGATCAGGGAATAGGATTTTGGCGATTTGCGGTCACCGCCACATCGATTGACACGTGGCACAACCACATTGGATTACGGCACCTCTAGAGATTACAAGAACGATTCCAAATATGACATGTGTCAACTTGTTGGCCATGTCGTACAATGGTCGTACAAAAAGTACACCGGCACCTGTACGTTTTTGTACAACACAGTATTATGATTAGTGTTGTACTTCATTAGATAGACTTTTAGAGAGAGATATGAATTAGAAAAATTAGGTAGATAAGACCCTCTTTCCGAGAGAGCTTTTGTACAAAAGGTCAACTTTGACCCTCCATAACTTACTGCTCAGGAGAGCAAATTCTGAGATTTTTTTTTGCTATCAATTGAAGAGAGTCTTCCTTCACATAGGCGAAGGTGGTCAAAGTTTTTGTGTGCCAGGGTGTCAATTTTTTTTGCTGATACACAAAGGGGTCATGGTCATCCTAGAGGCTTTGTTTGAGCTGCTTACTCTAAGGGCCAAAAGAGGTCTTAGAGTTGCACGTTATGGGCCCACTTGCTAAGGTGCCCATCTTTAATGAACAAGCTTCATATACTGGGAAAGTATGATGACATGAGCTGTATGTGAGAAAAGGTTTTAAGCAATAGTGAGTGGACGGGTGATGCGTCCATCTAGTCTAGGCATTCCTCCAATGTTTGGAGGAAGCAGATTCACCAGAGATGAAGATCCATTTCCAACATAGGTGACAAAGAAAAGGGAGGTTGTAGACAAAGGATAGGAGAAAGAGACGATCACACCGATAGCAACCGGTTCGGCATTCATGTCACCTATTCCGAAGAACGAATAGAATGTTAAAGATGACTAGGACTACAATAATATGGCGGCAAAGCACTTCATCCTCCGCCATCTTACTCAATGGCTTGCATCTACCCGTTTGCAAGTAGAGAGGGCATTCGATCTTTGGGTGGCTTTTATAGAAATGTACTGAAGTGGAATGATTCAACAACAACAGTTGGCTGATCACAAAATTAATGCCTATGTATACAAAGGGGGGAAGATGTTGGATTTTTGCAATGAGCTTGCTACACTTTTCATTGAGCTAGAGAGTGCGAAAAAAAAAAGGCGAAAAGAAAAAGGTTAACTGCTAGCTCATGAAGTTACCAGATGAGTTTGAGAAACATAGTCAACCGTGTGCAAGATTTGTCGGACTCGAGGTGGATATGGAATTCAGTGGTAGGGATGATTCTCGTCGGAAAGAATACAATTGAGATCCGAAGGGGAGGAAAGAGTGAGCAAGCCTTCGCAACTGAGACGGATTAGAGGAAAAAGGATTCCATAAAACCGGTTGGAAATTATGGAAAAGGGGGGCAAAAAAATCAAACTGACGAGTTCGGACAAAGGGCTCCCAAGGGTTTGTGTCATTTTTCTAAGAAACAAAGGCACTATATGGCGAAGTGCACTAAGTTAACCAAGCTGCGGTTTAAGGATGGGCACACCGGTGGACCCCGAGAGGAAAGAAAAAGGCCCTTGTGACACAGGTACATGAGACAGATCACAGGACGAGGGCGAAAAACTCTTATTGCATGAGGAGTTGGAAGCGAAAAACGAGGTCGAAATTCCACAAAAGCAAAAATTTGCTTTCGGTGGATTGAAAGGAGAAGCAGGCTAGATTGTAGATTCAGGTGCCTCCATGCACATGTGTAAGGATAAACAACTGTTCACTAAGATAAGAATGATTCCCACCGTATAGATGTAGTATGGGGATGGGAGGATAGTCACTACTACTCTTATAGGATCGGTAGATATGAAAGTGTTAGAAAAAGAAAGACATCCATAGTAACATTCTCCAATGTATTGTTTATTTCGGAGCTAAACAAAAACCTCATCTCTACATCTATATTAGATGATAAGGGTTTTGATAATAGCACTAGGAAATGAGTCTTTACTGCTGGTTTTGAGGAGGAAGTTTATTTCACTGCTGAAGAAGATAGCCAAGGGATGTTTAGGCAAATTTTAAGGAATGAAAAAAATAAACTTTATTATGTTGGTGTTCATGATATAATGTTGTGGCTTAAGAGGCTTGGGCATGTGAATCTAGATAAGTTAAGAGAGATGAAAAAAAATGGGAGTTGTAGAAACTAGAGGTTTTATTTTGTATTTTTTAGGTTTAAAACATGTAAAGATAGAGATCAGAAAAAGCACAGGCAGTGTGCCTCTAACTCCTCTCTCTAACTCCCATAGTTGTCGTAGTCAATGTAGGTTGGAGAGGAAGCTAAAGCCATGGCTGCCTTTGCTATCCAAAGAGAGACAAGTAGTAGTTTGGTAGATTTACCAAAAAAAACATGATGTACCCAAGATTTGATCCTGGTACCTACCGTTCGTCAAGTCAAGTTGTAGCCACTATATTTATCCCGTTAGTCTAGGAATCACTGCTAGACTACATAAAGTTTAATACATATTTATAAATGTATACGTAGACGATTTCATTTAACGGCGCGAACAATCTTTCGACATAGATACAATTTTTGTAAACGTACGGTGTACGGTCCTCCACGAAACTAATACTGCGCATTTTTTTTGACGGCGAAACAAATACCACGCATCTATTTTCAACGGCTAGAATTAAAAGTCGATCGTGATCGAACGGTTGGGATAATATTGAGATCGCGATTTGGGCGCTTTGGTGTTTCTCGGTTATCACCACATCAATTGACTCGTGGTACAATCACATTGGCTGGCGTCATCCCCTGAGAATACAAGAGCAAATCGGGATATGGTAGGTGTCGACTGAAACTCTGAGACCTTAATAAGTCCTCAGAGTGGACAGCTTCGAAAAAGCCTCTAGGATAACCGTGACCCCTTTGTGTTTCAGCAGAAACAACTGCCACCTTGGCAGACAATAACTCTGACCAACTTTACTCATGTGAAGGCAAGACTCCCCTGAGTCGATAGCAAAAAGAATCTCTGAATTTGCTCCCCTGAGCAGTAAGTTATGGAGGGTCAAAGTTGACCTTTTGTACAGAAGCTCTCTGGGAGAGAGGGTCCTATCTCCTAATTTTTCTAAGTCCTATCTCTCTCACAGACTCTATCTACTGATGTACGGAGCCAATCAAATTACAGCTCCGTACACAAAAGTACAGCTGCCGGTGTACTTTATGTACTGCCATTGTATGACATGGCCTAAATGTCGACACGTGGTATGTCCGGATTCGCTCCCTTAATCCTCGGAGATGCCGCGATCCAATGTCATTCCGCCACGTGTCATCCGATGTGGCGATGACCACAAACCGCGGAAATCCTCTTCCGCGATCTCGGCGTTAATTCCGGCGGTCTGATTAAATTCACATTTAATCGTATCCGTAATAAATACATGCGCGATATTCGTTTCATTAAAGAAATAAATGCGCGGTATTGGTTTCTTATCCGTACTGTAATCCGTACATTTACATTACTGGATCTATGTATCCCGTAAACAGTTACAGTTAAATGAATTATTCTACCTGATACTGTTTAATTAATAATCAAACCATATAGTGCGTAGCACTAGTTCTAGACTTAACGCCTAAGGCAACCGACTACCGGCTGTCTGCCGGCTGGTAGGTTCCAAGATCAAATCCTGTGGCCGGCACATACCTTTTAGTAAATAAACCCCTAACTAATATATATTTTCCGTAAACCTTTGGATAGCCTAGGTACCCATGGCTCTAGCTCCCTCTCCAATTTCTCAGTGACTGCGACAAGTTTGAGAGTTGGAGAGAGATGTTGGAGGTAGACTGCCTCGGCTTCTTTCTATATTTCTATTTAGACCTAGAAAATACTTAAAATGGGCCATTAATTTCTACACTCCCCTTATTTTCTAGTCAATCTTTAATTTCAGACCACACTTCTCCCTGCTGAAAATTAGCTTAGGGGAAGGCACAGGTTTGGTCATCATATCTGCTACCATCTCACTATCTGGTCGGTACTCTAAACTGGTTATTTTTTTTTCTTCTTTCTCTCTAACAAAGCTGGGTCTGATGTCTATGTGTTTGGCTTTAAAATGATGTTTTGGATTGGCAGAAATAGCAATTGCTGCCTCATTATCACAAATAATTTTATGCACACCACTCTTAAGGTGACCAAGCTCACCAAGCAAAGACTTGACCCACATGAATTATTTTACAGCAGAGCAAGAGGCCATATACTCAGCCTCCATGGTGGATTGAGCAATAACTTTTTGCTGTTTGCTAATCCAACAGCAAGCCCCATCACCCTCATATAATACATATCCAGAAGTGCATCTCCTCATCGGAGCATCACCATAACTGGCATCACTCCAAGTAGTGATGTCAGTATTCTCCCCACCCAAATGCAACCATAGATCCCTAGTTCTTATCAAATATCTAAGGACTCTCTTAGCTGCCTCCCAATCCCTCTTAGTGGGAGCATTAAGACTTCTACTCAGCACTCCTACAACTGTAGCTAAATCTGGCCGGGTACAATTCATAAAATAGATTAGACTTCCCACTAATTGCCCGTAAGGAATAGTCTGCATGAACTTCTGTTCTTCAAGAGATATTTCCTCGTTTAAGACTATGACTCCTTTTTCCTCACTCCCCTTACTTCTCTTCTTTAACTCCATTGGAGTTGTACAACTATTAGCTTTATCCATTTGAAATTTTTCAAGCATGTTCCCTATTGCTTCCTTTTAAGTCAATCTTATAATTTTTTTTTTTCGGTCTCTCTCTACCTGAATTCCCAAAATATATTTTGCTTCCCCCATATCCTTCATTTCAAATCCCCCCTTAAGATGGATTTTCAGTTTATTATTTTTTTCCATTGATTTACTTAAAACAAGCAAATCATCAACATAAATTGCAATAAATATAAAACCTTCCTCATCTTCGAAAACATAGATTGAGTGATCTGAGCTGATCCGGATATATCCCAGACTCGTAACAAACTCATCAAGCTTCTTATTCCACTGTCGAGGCGCCTGTTGTAAACCATAAAGAGATTTAATCAGCCGGCATACCTTACTCTCCTCTCCTTCCTCCACAAACCCTTCGGATTGTCGCATGAAGATCTCCTCTTCCAATTCTCCATACAAAAAGGTTGTTTTTATGTCCATCTAGTGCACTTCCATGTCTTCCGCTGCTGCCAGGCTGAGAAGTATGCGGACGGAGGGAAATCTGACCACCGGGGCAAAGGTTTTCTCGTAGTCAATACCCTCCTTTTATGTAAATCCCTTTGCCACTAGTCGGGCCTTGTAGCGCTCGATTGTGTTATCTGGGTTCAGTTTTAATTTGAAAACCCACTTACAACCGATTGGTTTTCGGTTAGGTGGACAATCCACCAGCTCCCAAGTATCGGCTCCCATAATTGAGGCCATCTCCTCATTGATGGCTGTCTTCCACCGATTTCTTTCTGGACAAGTCATCGCCTCTCCATAAGTTTGAGTTTCATCTTGATGACATAGTTTAGTTACCTTGTTATTAACCTGTTTTTTTTGCAATCTTTTGCTACTTCTCCTTCCCCCCTCAAAATCTGAGGTCGGGATAGATGGTTTTCGTGGATTCTTTCGAACAAACTCGGCTTCTCCCATATCTCTTAATTCCGAATCAATTTCCACCACGTCTTCCGCTTCGGGTAGAGTTGTCACTGGAGTTTCCACAGCCGAGTCCTTTTCGGTCTAATTTGTACCTGCAAGAATGTAATCTTCTCTAAAACCTGGATAGTTAGGAAGCTCAAAGTCATCGGAATTTTCTGACTCAAATCTGATTTTTACTGACTTTGTATATTTGATGGGATCCACAGACTTTCCTTCATCTATAACTACTACATGCTTTACTAAGATTATATCTTCCCTTTTTAGATCATTAACCCTATATCCTTTAACATCCTCATCATATCCTAATAAGTATCCCGGTTTTCGTTTAGGATTTAGCTTCTAATTAGACTGATCTGTATCTAGACTGAATACTTGACTGCGAAAAACCATTAAGTGAGATATGTCTGGTTTCCGGCCTGTCCATCTCTTATAAGGTGTTTGATCTTTCATAGCTGAAGTAAGAACTCTATTTTTGAGGTAATTAGCAGAGTTCATTGCTTCTGCCCAAAACCTTTTTCTTATCTTCTTATCTGACAACATATTTCTAGCACTATCACTTAGTGTTCTATTTAACCTTTCAGCTACCCCATTTTGTTCCGGATTTTCTGGAACAGTCTTTTGGTGTTGGACCCCATCTTCCCTCAGAAAATCCTCAAACTGGTAAGAAGTATACTCTCCACCATTGTCACTCCTTATTCTCTTGATTGGAGTTTCATGGAGTTTTTCGCTCCATGCTTTATATTGTCTAAAACAATCCTGAGCTTCGGGCTTGTTTTTCAAAAAATACACTCGGGAATACCGAGACCAATCATCAGTGATAGTCATCATAAATCTCTTCCCCTCGGTGATGGTACTTTAGCCGGTCCCCAAATATCTGTGTGTATTAGATCTAGTATTTTTTCTCCCTTATATGTGGTTGTTTTAGGAAAGGGTAATCTGTGTGTTTTACCTTGAGCACATCCACTACAATCACTTATATTATAACTCTCACTGAACTTAATCCCTTCCACCAATCCCATCTTTTTCATCTCTCTTAACTTGTCTAGATTCACATGCCCAAGCCTCTTATGCCACATCATAATATCATGAACACCAGCATAATAAAGTTTCTTCTTTTAATTACTTAAAACCAGCCTAAACATCCCATGGCTACCTTTCTCAGCAATGAAATAGACATCCACCTCAAAACTAGCAGTAAAGACTCCTTCCCTAGTGCTAGTATAAAAACCCTTATCATCTAATACGGATGTAGAGATGAGGTTTTTGTTCAGCTCCGGAATAAAAAATACGTCGGAGAATGTTACTATGGATGTCTTTCCTTCTACTAACACTTTCAAATCTACCAATCCTACAAGAGTAGTGGTGACTATCCTCCCATCCCCGTACTCTATCTCTACGGTGGGAATATTTTTTATCTTAGTGAACAAGTGCCTATCCTTACACATGTGCATGGAGGCACCTGAATCTACAATCCAACCTGCTTCACCTTTAAATCCAGCGTAAGCACATTTTTGCCTTCGTGGAATTTCGACCTCGTTTTTCGCCTTCAACTCCTCATCTAAAAGGAGCTCATCGTCCTCGTCCTCGGATTCCGCCTCATGTACTTGTATCACAAGGGCCTTTTGCTTTCCTCTCCCGGTACCACCGGTTTGCCCCTCCTTTAACCGAAGCTCGGTTAGCTTTGTGCACTCTGCCATATAGTGCCCAGGTTTCTTACAAAAATGACATAAACCTTTGGGAGCCCTTGGTTCGAACTCGTCAACCTGTTTTTTCTGCTCCCTACCCCCATAGTTTCTGACTGGTTTTCAGGAATCCTTGTTCCTCCAGTCAGTCGCTGTTGCCAAGGCTTGGCCACTTTTTCCTCCCCTTCGCATCTCAATCGTATTCTCTCAAAGGAGAATCATCCCTACCACTGAGTTCCATATCCACCTTGAGTCCGGCAAGTCCTGCACACGGCTGACTATGTTCTCGAACTCATCACGTAACTTTATCAATAAACAGTTAACCTTTTTGATTTTTCACTAAAATCTTTTCCCGCACTCTCTAGCTCCATGAAGAGTGTAGCAAGCTCATTGCAAAAATCCAACATATTTCCCCCTTTGTATACATACTCCTTAACTTTCTGATCAGCCAACTGTTGTTGCTGAATCGTACCACTTCGGTACATCTCTATGAGAGCCATCCAAAGATCGGATGCCCTTTCTACCTGCAAATGAGGACATGCAAGTCCTTGAGTGAGATGGCGTAGGATGAAGTGCTTTGCCGCCATATTGTTGAAGTCCCAGGTTTCAGTATCATTCTCCTCGTTCCTCGGAATAGGTGACATGAATGCCGAACCAGTTGCTATTGGTGTGGTCGCCTCCTTCTCCCTTCCTTTGTCCACCACCTCTCCTTCTTTTGTTTCCTCCGTTGAAGGTGGATCCTCTTTCCTGGTGAATCTGCTTCTTTCAAACCCCGGAGGAATTCCAAGACTTTATGGGCGCCCCAACCGTCCACTCACTATCCCCCAAAACCTTTTTTCGCATGGAGCTTCTATCATCATACTTTCCCAGTATATGAAGCCAGTTCGATTAAAGATTGGTACCCCAGAGGGTGGGCCCATAACCTGAAACTCTGAGACCTCCATAATTCCTCAGAGTGGACAGCTTCCAAAAAGCCTCTAGGATAACCCTGACCTCCGTATGTTTCAGCAAAAACAACAGCTACCCGGGCAGACAATAACTCTGACCAACTTCACCTCTGTGAAGGCAAGACTCCCCTAGGTCGATAGCAAAAAGAATTTCTGAATTTGCTCCCCTGAGCAGTAAGTTACGGAGGGTCAAAGTTGACCTTTTGTACAGAAGCTCTTTGGGAGAGAGGGTCCTATCTCCTAATTTTTCTAAGTCCTATTTCTCTCACAGACTCTATCTACTGATATACTGAGTCAATCAAATTACAATTCCGTACACAAAAGTACAGCTGGCGGTGTACTTTCTATACGGACACTGTACGACATGGCCTAAATGTCGACACGTGGTATGTCCGGATTCGCTCCTTTAATCCTCGAAGATGCCGCGATCCAATGTTATTCCGCCACGTATCATCCGATATGGCGATGACCACAAACCGCCGAAATCCTCTTCTGCGATCTTGGCGTTAATTCCGGCCGTCCGATTAAATTCACATTTAATTGTAGCCGTAATAAATACATGCGCGATATTCGTTTCATTAAAGAAATAAATGCGCGGTATTGGTTTCTTATCCGTACCGTAATCCGTACTTTTACATTACTAGATCTATGTATCCCGTAAACAGTTACAGTTAAATGAATTATCCTACCTGATAATGTTTAATGAATTATCAAACCATATATTAGGTAACACTAGTTCTAGACTTAACGCCTAAGGCAATCGACTACCGGCTGTCTGCCGGCTGGTAGGTACGAGGATCAAATCTTGTGGCCGGCACAAACCTTTTAGTAAAAAACCACTAACTAATATATATTTCCCGTAAACCTATGGATAGCCTAGGTAGCCATGGCTCTAGCTCCCTCTCAAATTTCTCAGTGACTACGACAAGTTTGAGAGTTGGAGAGAGATGTTAGAGGTAGACTGCCTTGGCTTCTTTCTATATTTCTATTTAGACCTAGAAAATACTTAAAATGGACCATTAATTTCTACATCGACATTTTGGCCATGCTGTACGATGGCCATATAGATAGTACATCGGCCTCTTAACTTTTCTGTACAACACATTAATTTGATTGGTGCCCTACTCTAGTAGTATAGGGTTTAGAGAGGGATTTAGGACTTAGAAAAATTGGTAGGTAGACACCTCTCTCCCAAAGAGCTCCTATACAAAAGGTCAACTTTGACCATTCATAACTTAATGCTAAAGGGAGCAAATTCAGAAATTATATTTGCTATCGACTCACGGGAGTCTTGTCTTCACAACGTTGAAGTTGGTTAGAATTTTTATCTGTCAAAGTGGCAGTTATTTTGGTGGAAACTCAAAGTTTTCACGATTATCCTATGTGCTTCTAGTGAGCTGCCTACTGTAAAGGCCAATGGAGGTCTCAAAGTTTCATATTATGGGCCCACTCTCTATGGTACCCATATTTAATAGAACATGCTTCAAATATTGGGAAAGTATGATGATAGGGGCTCTATGTGAAATGAGTGCAATTTTGTGTCCTCCATTAGACTACAAAATTCAAGAAGCCTCTATCTAACACGGTTACAGAGTTAGGTACTTAGTAGCTAGCAACTAGGCTGCTATAGTTGCGGTGTCAGAGCAGCGCAGCTCCGATTCCAGACCAGCGCAACATAGTACCGTAGCAACTTAGCGGCGTAGCTAGTTAGTAGAGTAACAGCATAGCAGCGCAGCAAAGCAACGCAGCTGAGCAGTATAGCAACGCCGCGGAATGTAGATAGAACGAAATTGTTCTAAAAGGATATTTTGAGATTTGTCTCGGTTGACCGTGAAGGTCCACGTGTACAGTTGTACAGTTCTATGTTGACTACCAACATGTTAGTTTAAATAGTGAAGTAGGCCTAGTCAGCAAGACACTCTTTGAGTAGACATTCACAGCGAGCGCTGAATTTCGTAATCTGCAACTCTGAGACCTCCATAGGTACTCAGAGTAGGCAGCTTGGTAGAAGCCTCTATGATAACCTCAGTTCTTTAAGCTTTGTCTGAATATTGCTGACACCTAGACAGAATTCAGACTGACCAAACTGCACCTCTTGGAAGGGCTGACTCCCTTGAGTCTGCCACAAAAAAAATCCTTGAATTTGCTCCCCTGAGCAGTTAATTATCAATGGTCGAAGATGACCCTTTTATACAAGAGCTCTCTAAGAGAGAGGCGGCTACCTCTAATTTTTAAGTCCTAAACCCCTCTCTAAACCCCCTCCTATTGATGTACTAAGCCAATCAATTGTCTGTACAGTACAAAAAGGTACTTGGTCCGAAGTACTTTCTGTACGGCCATTGTACGACATGACCAGAAAGACGACGCCTGTCATATCCGGGTTCGCCATAGTGTGTCCCGGAGATGCCGTTATCCAATGTCATGTTGCCACGTGTCACCTGTTGTGGTTATGACCGCAAACCGCCAAATCAACCATTCCGTGATGCCGGCTTTTTTCTCCGTCGTTAGATTGATGTCAGCCTTAATTTATAGTCGTTTAAAATACAAGTACTACATTTCTGGTATAATTCTATTTTAATTGTGTTTGTGTGATTGTGGTCAGTTTGTCAGTAAATCGAACTTCTCTATTTCGTCATCTTTAAGTAGTTATCGTGCCCTATATACTTCAGCATTGGTCTTAGACTACAGGGCAAGACTAACGGCTACTTTGACCGATGGTAGGTACCAAGATCAAATCCTGGGTCCGTCAATCCTTTTAGTAAGTTTGCTAAGGATCTGCGTTCTGACTCTAGAAGGAGCATAGGCAGCCATGGCTCTGGCTTCCTCTCTAACCTTCAGTGACTACGACAAGTATGGGGGCTAGAGTGAGAAGTTAGAAGCAGGCTGCCTCTGCTTTTTTGTGCTTCTATTTAAATCAGTTAAATAACCTAGGAAATACCTTTAATTTCAACACTCCCATTATATCCTAGTCACTTTTAATTTT
The DNA here is from genome assembly GCA_037447655.1 of Zygnema cylindricum. Taxonomy (NCBI): domain Eukaryota; kingdom Viridiplantae; phylum Streptophyta; class Zygnematophyceae; order Zygnematales; family Zygnemataceae; genus Zygnema; species Zygnema cylindricum. The sequence continues at coordinate 175,803 of JBBHKE010000071.1, read as the reverse complement.
TAAGTCCACATCTCTCTCTGCAAAAAATTAATTTAGGAGAAGGTACAGGCTTAGTCATCATATCTGCCACCATCTCACTGTCTGGTCTGTATTCTAGACTTATTATTTTGTTCTCCACCTTTTCCCCAACAAAGCTAAGTCTGATGTCCATGTGTTTTGCTTTAAAATGATGTTAAAGATTAGCAGCAATACAATTGCTGCTTGATTATCACATAATATTTTTTGAATTCCACTCTTAAGATGCCCCAATTCACCATGCAAGGATTTGACCCACATTAATTCTTTCACAGCAGAGCAAGATGCCATATACTTTGCCTCCATGGTAGACTGAGCAATGACCTTTTGCTGCTTACTGCTCCAGCAACAAGCACCATTCCCCACATACACCACATATCCAGATGTAAATCTTCTCACCGGAGCATCCCCATAGCTGGCATCACTCCAAGTGGTGATGTCAGTGTTTTCCCCACCCAGATGCAGCCATAGATCCCTAGCTCCAATGAGATATCTGAGGACCCTTTTTGCTGCTTCCCAATCCCTTTTGGTAGGAGCATTCACACTCCTACTTAGCACTCCTACAGCTGCTGCCAAATCTGGTCTTGTACAATTCATAAAATATATCAGACTGCCCACTACCTGTCTGTATGGAAAGGTCTGCATAAACTTCTTTTCTTCTGACCTAGTTCATTATCTAGAATTAGGATGTCTCCTTCCTCACTCCCCTCACTTCCCTTCTTTAGATCCATGGGAGTCGTGCAACTGTTGGCTTTGTTCATCTGAAATTTTTCCAGCATGTTTCCAATTGCCTCTTTCTGAGTTAGTCTAATTATCATCTTTTTCCTATCTCTCTCTACTTGTATTCCCATAATATATCTAGCCTCCCCCATATCCTTCATTTCGAATCTTCCCTTTAGATCTGTTTTTAGTTTGTTAATTTTCTTTAATGACTTACTTAGAACAAGAAGATCATCAACGTAAATTGCAATGAATATGACACCTTCCTCATCTTCAAAAACATAAATTGAATGGTCTGAACTGATGCGAAAGTATCCCAGACTGGTAAGGAACTCATCAAGTTTCTTGTTCCACTGTCTGGGCGCCTGTTTCAAACCATATAGAGATTTGATCAACCTGCGTACCTTACTTTCTTTTCCTTGTTCCACGAATCCTTCCGGCTGTCGCATGAAGATCTCCTCCTCTAGTTCTCCATGTAGGAACGTTGTGTTTATGTTCTTTTGGTGTACTTTCATGTCTTCTACAGCTGCCAGACTGAGAAGTATTCGGACCGAGGGAAATCTCACTACCGGAGCGAAGTTTTCTTCGTAGTCTATTCCCTCTTTTTGGGTTAAACCTTTCGCCACTAACCGAGCCTTATACCGCTCAATTGTATTGTCCGGATTCAGTTTTAGTTTGAAAACCCACTTGCATCCAATTGGTTTTCTATCAGGTGGACAGTCCACCGGCTCCCATGTATCAGCCGCCATGATTGAAGCCATTTCTTCATTGATGGCCGTCTTCCAACGGTTTCTTTTTGGACAGTTCATTGCCTCTTCATATGTTTGAGGTTCATCCAAGTAAGATAGTTTAGTTACCTTGTTATTAACTTGTTTCTCTTGAAGCCTTTTGCTGCTTGTTCTCCCTCCCTCAAAATCTGCGGCTGGAATAGATGGTTCTCGTGGATTCTTTCGATTCACCACGGCTTCTCCCGTGTCCCTCGGATCCATATCTGTTTCCACCACGTCTTCCGTTTGTGTTATTGTTGTTTTTAAGTTCAAGGCTTTCTCTGTCTGTTTTGAATCTGCGAGGATATCATCCGAACCTGCAAGAGTATCATCTTCTTGAAAACCAGGATAGTTAGGGAGATGAACGTCATCTGAATTGTCTGACTCAAATCTGGTTCTGACTGACTTTGAGGATTTAAAGGGATCTACTGACTTCCCTTCATCCATAGCTACCAGATGCTTAACTAAAATTATATCTTCTCTCTTTATATCATACACTCTATATCCTTTTACATCCTCATCATATCCTAGCAAGTATCCGGGTTTCCCTTTAAGATCTAGTTTCCAGTTTGATTTATGTGTATCTAAACTGAAGACTTTACTGTTGAAAACCTTTAAGTGAGATAGATCTAGTTTTCGGCCGGTCCATTTCTCATATGGAGTTTGGCCTTTCACCGCCGAAGTTAGAACTCTGTTTCTCAAATAATTAGCACAATTCATAGTTTCTGCCCAAAATCTTTTTCCTATCCTTTTATCTCACAACATACTCCGGGCACTATCATTTAGTGTCCTATTCAATCTCTCGGCAACACGATTCTGTTCCGGGTTTTCTGGAACTGTCTTTTGATGTTGAACACCATCCTCCTTTAAGAACTCCTCAAACTGATTGGAGGTATATTCCCCTCCATTGTCACTTCTTACTCTCTTTATTGAGGTCTCGTGAAGTTTCTCGACCCATGCCTTATATTGTTTGAAATACTCCGGAGTTTCTGATTTATTTTTCAGAAAGTATACCCGGGAGTACCGGGACCAATCATCAGTAATGGTTAGCATAAATCTTTTGCCTCCGGGTGATGGCACTCTCGCCGGTCCCCAAATGTCCGTGTGTACCAAATCAAGAACTTTTTCTCCTTTATAAGTTGCTTCCTTTGGGAATGGTAATCTGTGTGCTTTACCTTGAGCACACCCACTGCAATCACTCACATTATCATTTTTCCCAAAGCGTATCCTTTCAACTACTCCCAATTTTTTCATTTCTTTTAACTTTTCTAGATTCACATGCCCAAGTCTCTTATGCCACAACATAATATCGTTAATACCAGCATAGTAAAGTTTGAGTTTTTCATTACTTAAAGCAAGCCTGAACATTCCTTGACTACCTTTCTCAACAGTGAAATACACATCTTCCTCAACGCTAGCTGTAAAGACTCATTTTCTGGTGCTAGTTTCAAATCCTTTATCATCTAATACAGACGTAGAGATAAGATTTTTGTTTAACTCCGGAATAAACAATACATCGGAGAACGTAACTATTGAGGCTTTTCCCTCCACTACGACTTTCAGATCTACCGATCCTACATAAGTAGTGGTCACTACCCTCCCATCCCCATATTCAATCTCTACTGTAGGGATCTTTCTCAGCTTAGTAAACAGATGCTTATCTTTGCACATGTGCATGGATGCACCTGAATCCACAATCCACCCTCCTTCACCTTTCAGTCCACCGAAAGCACATTTCTGCTTTCGTGGAATTTGGACTTCTGTTTTTGCCTCCAAATCCTCATCCAAGAGAAGTTCGTCGTCCTCCTCATCGGATTCCTCCTCGAGTACCTGTGTGACAAGTGCCTTTTTCTTCCCTCGTGTTTGACCCGCGGTCTGCCCCTTCTTTATCGGAAGCTCGGTTAGTTTGGTACATTTTGCCATGTAATGCCCGGGTTTCTTACAGAAATGACAAAGCCCGTTTGATCCCCTTGTTTCGGATTCATCGGATTGATTTTTCAGGTCTCCCCCTCCATGGCTTCCAAGGGGTTTCCGTGAATCTTTGTTTCTCCAACTTGCTCCAGCCGCCAAGGCTTGTCCATTCTTAACTCCCCTCCGGATTTCGATTGTATTCTCTCGGACGAGAATCATACCAACTACTAAATTCCATATCCACTTGGAGTCCGGTAGATCCTCTACCCGGTTTACAATGTTCTCATACTCATCGGGTAATTTCATAAGTAAGCAGTGTACCTTTGCCTTCTCGGTTTTTACTTTTCCGGCACACTCTAACTCCATGAAGAGTATAGCCAGCTCATTGCAGAAATCGAGCATCTTCTCTCCTTTGTGAAAGTATCCATTGATCCTTTGGTCTGCTAGCTTCTGTTCCTGAATAGTACTGCTACGGTACATCTCTATAAGCGCATCCCACAGATCGGATGCCCTTTCCACCTGCAAATGAGGACCTGCGAGTCCTTGTGTGAGATGACGGAGGACAAAATGCTTGGCTGCCATGTTGTTGTAGTCCCAGGTATCGATATCATTCTCCTCATTCCTCGGAATAGGAGACATGAAAGTAGATCCGGTTGCTATAGGTGTGGATTTCTCTTTTTCTTTCCCTTTTTCCATCACGATGCTTTCTCCGTCTTCTGATTCCTCTGATGACGGTGGATCTGGTTTCCTACCAAATCTGCTTCCTCCAAACCCTAGAGGAATAGCAGGACCGGATGGGCGCTTCACTCGCCCACTCACTATTCCCCAAAATCTTTTCTCACATAGGGCTCCCATCATCATACTCTCCCAGTAGATGAACCCAGTCCCATTGAATATGGGCACCCTAGAGGGTGGGCCCATAACCTGCAACTCTGAGACCTCCATAGGTACTCAGAGTAGGCAGCTTGCTAGAAGCCTCTAGGATAACCTCAGTTCTTTAAGCTTTGTCTGAATATTGCTGACACCCTGACAGAATACAGACTGACCAAACTGCACCCCTTGGAAGGGCTGACTCCCTGAGTCTGCCACAAAAAGAATCCTTGAATTTGCTCCCCTAAGCAGTTAATTATCAATGGTCGAAGATGACCCTTTTATACAAGAGCTCTCTAAGAGAGAGGCGGCTACTCTAATTTTCTAAGTCATAAACCCCTCTCTAAACCCCCTCCTACTGATGTACTGAGCCAATCAATTGTCTGTACAGTACAAAAAGGTACTTGGTCCGAAGTACTTTCTGTACGGCCATTGTACGACATGGCCAGAAAGACGACACCTGTCATATCCGGGTTCCCCATAGTGTGTCTTGGAGATGCCGTTATCCAATGTCATGTTGCCACGTGTCACCTGTTGTGGTTATGACCGCAAACCGCCAAATCAACCATTCCGCGATGTCGGTTTCTTTTTCCGTCGTTAGATTGATGTCGGCCTTAATTTATAGTCGTTTAAAATGCAAGTACTACATTTCTGGTGTAATTCAATTTTAACTGTGTTTGTGTGATTGTGGTCAGTTTGTCAGTAAATCGAACTTCTCTATTTTGTCATCTTTAAGTAGTTATCGTACCCTATATACTTCAGCATTGGTCTTAGACTACAGGGCAAGACTAACAGCTACTTTGATCGATGGTAGGTACCAAGATCAAATCCTGGGTCCGTCAATCCTTTTGGTAAGTTTGCCAAGGATCTGCCTTCTGACTCTAGAAGGAGCATAGGCAGCCATGGCTCTAGCTTCCTCTCCAACCTTCAATGACCACGACAAGTATGGGGGCTAGAGAGAGAAGTTAGAAGCAGGTTGCCTCTGCTTTTTCCTGCTTCTATTTAAATCATTTAAATAACCTAGGAAATACCTTTAATTTAGACATAATCCTCTCCCGAGTAATAAAGCGTAACCTTGTCTATCATTGCTGTGTGTTTCTGCTGTTGCTACGGGAGGATCCTTAGAGCGTTCCGCTGTGTATTTTGGTGTATTGCGGTGTTTATATATAATATTTTTTTTTTGTCCCTTTTACACTGGTATCACAGCTATTTCCCGTGACTCGACAGCATAGACGAACACGGCGTATCCACAACAGAAATGTTAGCGCAAGTTTTCAGGGAGTTAGAAAGCGTTAGATTACAGAACGTGCAACTGAACAACACCGTTGCAACTTTGGAATCTCGTCTTGGTGAGCGACCTCATGGAGGCATGGAGAGGGACTACAAGAGACCGAAATTAAGACTTCCCGATGAGTTCGACCCTGCATGGCACAAGAACCTGGACACGTGGCTATTCTCGTTTGCGAATTATCTCGAGAATTTTCCTAGCCTATCGGACCGTGAGAAGATTCGCGACGCGGGTGGTCTTCTTAAAGGGGCAGCGGGAGCATGGTGGAGGACATTAGTGGAGAATGATGAGATACCGACCGTTTGGGCTCTCTTCATTCAATTTCTCCATGACGCTTGGTAGCCTGTCAATACGGTTAAGGTGGCAAGAGATAAGATCGCAGTGTTGAAGCAACGAATTTCAGTGTTGGAGTTTACGCAGCGGTTTTTGGAGTGCAAGGTTCAAATACCTACGATGGCGGAGGATGAAGCTGTGGATCGCTACGTGAAGGGGCTTAAATCATCCATTCGTAGGGGTTTGGAACAATGGCTTGCTCGGGAAAGCACAACTCTTAGTCTCTCGGCAATCATTCAGTTTGCTGAGCGGACCGATTTATTCGACTTCACCTTCCGTAGACCTTATCATTATGGGTCGAATAGCGGCGGAGGGGGTCGACGAGACGATGGTCCAACTCCCATTGAGCTCGGAGCAATTGATGAGGTTAACGAGGTGGTCAACGTGCTGCGAAAAAAGAAAAAAACGATCAACACCAAGGCCAACAACTTGTCCCCTGAGGAGCTCCAACGGAGGAGGCAAAATGGTTTATGGATCCAGTGCGGTTCCCCGGACCATATGGCCCGAGAATGTCCAAAACGGAAAAATTGAGGAAAGGGGAAACTTAACGTCATGAGGTTAGCCGGTGAAGGAGGAGACCCTTCGATATTTCGGGGTCAAATCGGAGTGAGCGCAACTAGCTTCATGGTGGACTCCGGAGCATCGGGAAATTTCATCAACGAGGCGACGGTGAAAAGGTTCAAACTTCCTCTCATGGTGCTTAAGGATCATCAGTCGGTACAATTGGCAGACGGAAGTTCCTTATCCATTACCTATCGTACTCCGAGGTTACGCGTCGGAATCGGGAAATTCTGATGGTACGACACTCTTCATGTATTACCTCTTGGGGACCATGAGGTAATATTGGGGAAGCCGTGGCTACAAAAATAGAATCCGACGGTCGATTGGAGAAGTGGGGCCATAGGAGTGAAGAGGGGTGAAGAAGAGTTTGAGGTTAAAGCGGGAGCGGCTAGTAAAGGAGCGGAAGAGGGACGCCTTCTTTCGGCCTTACAGCTCAAGAGGGCACTCAAAAAAGGGGAAACTATTGGTGTAGCGGTCGTCCAGCCCATGGAGGAGGCAAAGGAGGAGATTTCGGAGGAATGGAAGAAGAAGGACCCCGACTTCGACTCAAAAGAAAGTGACGACACCGGAAAGACTTCCGAAAGAGGCACCGAAAGTCGTGACAAAACTTCTCGAGGACTACGTAGATGGTTTTCCCCCGAAGCTCCCCGAGGGCTTACCTCCGAAGCGCGAAGTAGACCATAAGATAGAGCTTGTCCCCTGAGCGGTACCCCCGGCTAATCAGATGTACAAGATGAGTTACACCATTTGGACGAACTCAAAAAGCAACTCGCGAAGTTGGTCGAAGCCGGAGCAATAGAACCGAGCAAGTCACCGTATGGAGCCCCCGTTCTCTTCCTGAATAAAAAAGATGGAGGTTTTTGTATGTGTGTGGACTAGCAAGCGCTAAACAAGTTAATGGTGAAGAAATCGTACCCTTTACCGAGAATAGACGAATTGTTGGATCGACTTCGAGGTGCTAAATATTTCTCAAAGATTCAATTGCGGAGCCGTTATCACCAGATTAGAATTGCCGAGAAGGATGTGGAAAAGACGGCGTTTAGAACTCGTTATGGCCATTTCCAGTTTCGGGTAATACCGTTTGGGTTGACCAATGTGCCGGCGACTTTTATGCATATGATGAACTCCATCTTTCGGCAATATCTGGATGCGTTTGTAATCGTCTTTTTAGACGACATCTTGGTGTATAGCCGAACGTTGTATGATCATATGAAGCACCTACGAACGGTCCTACAAGTCCTTCGGGAACATAAGTTGTACGCAAAGAGGAGTAAATGTGACTTCTTGAAGGAGAAAATTGATTTTCTGGGCCATGTGGTGAACCGGGACGGAATCGCAGGGGATCCAAACAAAACGAGGGCAGTGAAGGAGTGGCCGCAGCCGCTGAATATTACGGAATTACGGAGCTTTCTAGGATTATGCTCTTACTATCGACGTTTTGTCAAAGGTTTCGCAAAAATCGCTGCACCACTCACGGAATTATTCAATAATGACGTGCCCTACAAGTGAAAATCGGCGCAAGGGGCAGCTTTTAACACGCTAAAGGAGCGGTTGGTTACCACCCCTATGTTAGCTGTTCCCGACCCGGACTTACCTTGGACGATAATTACAGACGTCAGCGATACGGGTATTGGAGCGATCCTTATGCAGGACCAATGAAAAGGCCAACAACCCATTGCCTACGACAGTCGAAAACTAAAGGCAGCGGAGCTTAACTGGGCCACCTATGAAAAGGAGACAATTGCGATCATCACTGCGCTGGAGGTTTGAAAATGTTACGTTCAGGGGAAGCGGATCACAATTATTACGGATCACCACGCCCTACAGTACCTGCAAACACAACCGAAGTTGTCCAAGAAACAAGTGCGATGGATGACGTTTCTTCAAACCTTTGGGCCGGAACTTGTCATTGAGTATAAGCCGGGCAAGACGAACCCGGCGGATGCGCTGTCGAGAAGACCAAGTGTCGCTGCTCTAGTGGCAGAGCAACGATCGCACACATTGCAGAAAGTAGACGTAAGCTCTGTGAAAAAGAACACCGCAGTGTCGGACGCAGCGCAACATCCGAAACTCAACGTCGTCACTAGTACGGTGCAAGTGGACGAGCAGTGGCTAAGTAGGATCAGTGCCGCTTACGACGAAGAGAAGACAATGAAGGAACTTATCCAACGGAGGATATTAATCCGAACCGCCAATGATATGTGGCAGTACAGATCGAGTCAGACAACACGCCTTTACGTTCCAACAAATCTGCAGTTACGTCATGTGATACTTAAAATGAGTCATGACGAGCCGCTCAGTGGACATTTTGGGAGGGATAAAACAACGGCACGTGTCGCTGAGGCGTATTACTGGCCAAACATGACTCGCGACATTGCGGAGTATGTTCGGACATGTGACTCCTGTAATAAGAACAAATCGGAATCGAGACAACAAGGTCTGTTACAACCCCTCCTCTTACCATATATTCCTTGGGAGGCGATCTCGATGGATTTCATCGTAGCTCTCCCGCTGACTAAGGAGGGCTATGACTCAATCTTCGTCATCGTGGATTATTTGACGAAAATGGCCCATTTCCTACCCATGTCAACCACAGCCACTGCGCGAGAAGTCGCACACTTATTCTTTCGGGAGATATTGCGCCATCACGGACTTCCAAAAAGGATCTTCAGCGACTGTGATCGGAAATTCGTGAGCCACTTTTGGCAAAAACTATTTGAGCTGTGTGGCACCCAGTTAGCTATGTCCACAGCTTACCACCCTCAAACTGATGGTCAAACAGAAAGGGTGAATCGGACTTTGGAGGAGGCGTTGCTGGCTTATGTCTCGTTGCACCAAACGGATTGGGTGAACCATCTAACAGCGATTGAGGTGGCGTACAACAGTATGGTGCACTGGTCCACGAATGCTACGCCAGTCTCCCTCAATGGACGACAACCCACCCTTCCACAAAACTTATTGGTAGCGGACTGCCCTACGCCGACAGCTCTGGATTTTGCCAAAACCTTGCAAGGGAACCTGGAAAAGACGGCGAAGGCGCTCCAGCTGGCAAATGATCGTCAAAAGTTGCAAGCTAACGCTCATCAGAAAGAAACCGTTTTCAGCGTGGGTGATAAGGTTAGCCTTAATATGGAAAACCTCTCCTTATCCGGTGCCCTCTCTAAGAAATTGCCACCAAAATTCACGCGCCAATTCACAGTTCTGTCACGTGTGGGTGAGGTGGCTTATAAGTTGGATATTCCAAAGGAGTGGCATATCCACAATGTCTTCCATGTTTCCTTTCTTAAACCATTTCGCGACCCTGATTCGATGTTTCCTAATCGACGGCGGAATACTCCTTTACCACCCGTTTGAGGTACCTCGGACGAGTATGAGGTTGAAGAGATCCTTCAGTTGCGCCGCTCTCAGAATTCCAACTCTAGCAAGTATCTGGTGCGTTGGAAGGGCTACGGAGCTGAGGACGACTCTTGGGTGGAAGAGGAGGATCAGCATTCCCTTGAGTTACTGCACCGGTTTCAAAAGAGTGAGGACACTCGGCTTCACCGGAGGGGCAATCGCAGCGGCCGCGGTAAAAGAGCGACTCGCAGTGTCGCAACCATCGCAATTATATTGGGGACGCGACGAAGAAACGCAGCGACGATGTTACCGTACCGCAGCGATATAGCGGTGCAGCCACCGCAGCGTAGCATGGTTACGGTGTCGTCAGAGGAACACAACGCCACCGTTGCGCTGACAAGAAAACGCAACAGCGCAATTGTGTTTCACGACATTGGTGACAACGAACTCTCGGTTTCGCCGCAGTAGCGCGGTTTTATAAATGTTGGACACTGCGATACCCTCACACGCTGCGACGCTTCGCAGAGTCCAAACGTGAAACCCTCAACCCTCTTTGATAAAGCCGCCATCCGCCCTCACGACCAGCATAGTCCAGGTGTAGAAACTAATGGTTTTAATAGTATTTTCTAGGTCTGAAAAGAAATATAGAAGTCGAGGCAGTCTATCTCTAACTTCTCTCTCCAACTCTCAAACTTGTCGCAGTCACTGAGAAATTGGAGAGGAAGCTAGAGCCATGGCTACCTTGGCTATCTTGAGGTTTACGGGAATTTTATATTAGGGTTTATTTATTTAATTAAAAGGTATGTGCCGGCGGCAGGATTTGATCCTTGTACCTGCCGGCCGGCAGTCAGGAATTAGCGGGTAGCCTTAGCTGTTAAGTCTAGCGGTAATGTTACATAGCATATAGTTTGATATTTATTTAAATATGCATACGTGCGATAAACCATTTAACTGAAATTAATTACGGGATACATAGATCCAGTAATATATAATGTACGACTTACGCTACGGACAAAAATCAGTACCGCGCATTTGTTTCGTAAATGAAACAAATACCGCGCATGTATTTATTACGGCCACGATTAAAGCCGAATTTAATCGGACGGCCGGGATTAGCGCCGAGATCGCGGAGGAAGATTTCGGCGGTTTGTGGCCATCGCCACATCGGATGACGCGTGGCGAAATTCCGTTGGATTGTGGAATCTCCGGAGATTATGGCACCGAATCCGGATTTGACATGTGTCGACATTTTGGCCATGTCGTACATTGTCCGTACATAAAGTACACCGGCAGCTGTACTTTTACGTACGGAACTCAATTCTGATTGGTTTCGTACATCAGTAGATAGAGTCTGTGAGAGAGATAGGACTTAGAAAAATTAGAAGATAGGACCCCCTCTCCCAGAGAGCTTCTGTACAAAAGGTCAACTTTGACCCTCCATAACTTACTGCTCAGGGGAGCAAATTCAGAGATTCTTTTTGCTATCGACTCAGGGGAGTCTTGTCTTCACAGGGGTGAAGTTGGTCAGAGTTTTTGTCTACCAGGGTGGCAGTTATTTTTGCTTAAACACAAAGGGGTCAGGATTATCCTAGAGGCTTCTTGGAAGCTGTCCACTCTGAGGACTTATGGAGGTCTCAGAGTTTCAGGTTATGGGCCCACCCTCTAGGGTACCAATCTTTAATGGAACTGGCTTCATATACTGGGAAAGTATGATGATAGGAGCTCTATGCGAAAAAAGGTTTTGGGGGATAGTGAGTGGACGATTGGGGCGTCCATCAAGTCTTGGAATTCCTCCAGGGTTTAAAGGAAGCAGATTCACCAGGAAAGAGGATTCGCCTTCAACGGAGGAAACAAACGAAGGAGAGGTGGTGGACAAAGGAAAGGAGAAGGAGGCGACCACACCAATAGCAACTGGTTTAGCATTCATGTCACCTATTCCGAGGAACGAGGAGAATGATACTGAAACCTGGGACTTCAACAATATGGCGGCAAAGCACTTCATCCTACGCCATCTCACTCAAGGACTTGCATGTCCTCATTTGCAGGTAGAGAGGGCATCCGATCTTTGGATGGCTCTCATAGAGATGTACCGAAGTGGTACGATTCAGCAACAACAGTTGGCTGATCAGAAAGTTAAGGAGTATGTATACAAAGGGGGAAATATGTTGGATTTTTGCAATGAGCTTGCTACAGTCTTCATGGAGCTAGAGAGTGCGGGTAAAGTTTTTAGTGAAAAAGAAAAAGATAACTGTTTACTAATGAAGTTACCTGATGAGTTCGAGAACATAGTCAACCGTGTGCAGGACTTGCCGGACTCAAGGTGGATATGGAACTCAGTGGTAGGGATGATTCTCGTTCGAGAGAATACGATTGAGATCTGAAGGGGAGAAAAGAGTGGCCAAGCCTTGGCAACAGCGACCGATTGGAGGAACAAGGATTCCCGGAAACCAGTCGGAAACTATAGGGGTAGGGAGCAGAAAAACCAGGTTGGCGAGTTCGAACCAAGGGCTCCCAAAGGTTTATGTCATTTTTGTAAGAAACCGGGGCACTATATGGCAGAGTGCACCAAGCTAACCGAGCTTCGGTTAAAGGAGGGGCAGACCGGTGGTACCCCGAGAGGAAAGAAAAAGGCCCTTGTCACACAGGTACTTGAGGCGGAATCCGAGGACGAGGACGATGAGCTCCTTTTGGATGAGGAGTTGGAGGCGAAAACTGAGGTTGAAATTCCACGAAGGCAGAAATGTGCTTACGGTGGATTGAAAGGTGAAGCAGGCTGGATTATAGATTCAATTGCCTCAATGCACATGTGTAAGGATAGACACCTGTTCACTAAGATAAGAAAGATTCCCACCGTAGAGATAGAGTACGGGGATGGGAGGATAGTCACCACTACTCTTGTAGGATCGGTAGATCTGAAAGTGTTAGTAGAAGGAAAGACATCCATATTAACATTCTCCGATGTATTGTTTATTCCGGAGCTGAACAAAAACCTTATCTCTACATCAGTATTAGATGATAAGGGTTTTTTCACTAGCACTAGGGAAGGAGTCTTTACTGCTAGTTTTGAGGAGGATGTCTATTTCATTGCTGAGAAAGGTAGCCATGGGATGTTTAGGCTGATCTTAAGTAATGAAACGAAGAAACTTTATTATGCTGGTGTTCATGATATTATGATGTGGCATAAGAGGCTTGGGCATGTGAATCTAGATAAGTTAAGAGAGATGAAAAAGATGGGAGTGGTGGAAGGGATTCAGTTCAGTGAGAGTGATGATATAAGTGATTGTAGTGGGTGTGCTCAAGGTAAAGCACACAGATTACCCTTTCCAAAAACAGCCACCTACAAGGGAGAAAAACTTCTAGATCTAGTACACACAGATATTTGGGGACCGGCTAGAGTGCCCTCACCGGGGGGGAAGAGATTTATGATGACTATAACTGATGATTGGTCTCGGTATTCCCGAGTATATTTTTTGAAAAACAAGTCAGAGGCTGAGGACTGTTTTAGACAATATAAAGCATGGAGCGAAAATCTCCATGAAACTCCAATCAAGAGAGTAAGAAGTGACAATGGTGGAGAGTATACTTCTAACCAGTTTGAGGATTTTTTGAGGGAAGATGGGGTTCAACACCAAAAGACAGTTCCAGAAAATCCTGAACAGAATGGGGTAGCTGAAAGGTTAAATAGAACACTAAGTGATAGTGCTAGAAGTATGTTGTCGGATAAGAAGATAGGAAAAAGGTTTTGGGCAGAAGCAATGAACTGTGCTAATTACCTCAAAAATAGAGTTCTTACTTCAGCTATAAAAGATCAAACACCTTATGAGAGATGGACAGGCCGGAAACCAGACTTATCTCATTTAAAGGTTTTCGGCAGTCAAGTATTCAGTCTAGATACTGATCGGTCCAATTGGAAGCTAGATCCTAAAGGAAAACCGGGATACTTATTAGGATATGATGAGGATGTTAAAGGATATAGAGTTTATGATCTAAAAAGAGAAGATATAATCTTAGTAAAGCATCTAGTAGTTATGGATGAAGGAAAGTCTGTGGATCCCTTCAAATATACAAAGTCAGTAAAAATCAGATTTGAGTCAGAAAATTCTGATGACTTTGAGCTTCCTAACTATCCAGGTTTTAGAGACGATGACATTCTTGCAGGAACAAATCAGACCGAAAAGGACTCGGCCGTGGAAACTCCAGTGACAACTCTACTCGAAGCGGAAGACGTGGTGGAAATTGATTCGGAATCAAGGGATAGGGGAGAAGCCGAGTTTGTTCGAAAGAATCCACGAGAACCATCTATTCCGGCCTCAGATTTTGAGGGAGGGAGGAGAAGTAGCAAAAGACTGCATGAAAAACAGGTTAATAACAAGGTAACTAAACTATCTCATCAAGATGAACCTCAAACTTATCGAGAGGCGATGACTTGTCCAGAAAGAAACCGGTGGAAGACAGCCATCAATGAGGAGATGGCTTCAATCATGGCAGCCGATACTTGGGAGCTTGTGGACTGTCCACCTAACCGAAAACCAATCGGTTGTAAGTGGGTTTTCAAACTAAAACTGAACCCAGATAACACAATCGAGCGCTACAAGGCCAGATTAGTGGCAAAGGGATTTTACACAAAAGGAAGGAATTGACTACGAGGAAACCTTTGCCCCGGTGGTCAGATTTCCCTCCGTCCGCATACTTCTCAGTTTAGCAGCGGCAGAAGACATGGAAGTGCACCAGATGGACATCAAAACAGCCTTTTTGCATGGAGAATTAGAAGAGGAGATCTTCATGCGACAACCCGAAGGGTTTGTGGAAGAAGGAGAGGAGAGTAAGGTATACCGGCTGATTAAATCTCTTTATGGTTTCAAACAGGCGCCTCGACAGTGGAATAAGAAGCTTGATGAGTTTCTTACCGGTCTACGATATATTCGGATCAGCTCAGGTCACTCAATCTATGTTTTCGAAGATGAGGAAGGTTTTATATTTATTGCAATTTATGTTGATGATTTGCTTGTTTTAAGTAAATCAATGGAAAAAATAATAAACTGAAAACCGATCTTAAGGGGAGATTTGAAATGAAGGATATGGGGGAAGCAAAATATATTTTGGGAATTCAAGTAGAGAGAGACCGAAAAAGAAAAATTATAAGATTGACTCAAAAGGAAGCAATAGGGAACATGCTTGAAAAATTTCAAATGGATAAAGCTAATAGTTGTACAACTCCAATGGAATTGAAGAAGGGAAGTGAGGGGAGTGAGGAAGAAGGAGTCATAGTCTTAGACGAGGAATTATCTCCTGATGAACAGAAGTTCATGCAGACTATTCCTTACAGGCAAGTAGTGGGAAGTCTAATCTATTTTATGAATTGTACCCGGCCGGATTTAGCTGCAGCTGTAGGAGTGCTGAGTAGAAGTCTAAATGCTCCCACTAAGAAGGATTGGGAGGCAGCTAAAAGAGTCCTTAGATACTTGGTAGGAACTAGAGATCTATGGTTGCATTTGGGTGGGGAGAATACTGACATCACTACTTGGAGTGATGCCAGTTATGGTGATGCTCCGATGAGGAGATGTACTTCTGGATATGTATTATATGTGGGTGATGGGGCTTGCTGTTGGAGTAGCAAACAGCAAAAGGTTATTGCTCAGTCCACCATGGAGGCTGAGTATATGGCCTCTTGCTCTGCTGTAAAAGAATTGATGTGGGTCAAGTCTTTGCTTGGTGAGCTTGGTCACCTTAAGAGTGGTGTGCAGAAAATATTTTGTGATAATCAGGCAGCAATCGCTATTTCTGCCAATCCTAAACACCATTTTAAAGCCAAACACATGGACATCAGACTCAGCTTTGTTAGAGAGAAAGTAGAAAACAAAATAATCAGTTTAGAGTACAGACCAGATAGTGAGATGGTAGCAGATATGATGACCAAACCTGTGCCTTCCCCTAAGCTAATTTTTTGCAGGGAGAAGTGTGGTCTGAAATTAAAGATTGACTAGAAAATAAGGGGAGTGTAGAAACTAATGGTTTTAATAGTATTTTCTAGGTCTGAAAAGAAATATAGAAGTCGAGGCAGTCTATCTCTAACTTCTCTCTCCAACTCTCAATCTTGTCGCAGTCACTGAGAAATTGGAGAGGAAGCTAGAGCCATGGCTACCTTGGCTATCCTGAGGTTTACGGGAATTTTATATTAGGGTTTATTTATTTAATTAAAAGGTATGTGCCGACGGCAGGATTTGATCCTTGTACCTGCCGGCCGGCAGTCAGGAATTAGCGGGTAGCCTTAGCCATTAAGTCTAGCGGTAGTGTTACATAGCATATAGTTTGATATTTATTTAAATATGCATACGTGGGATAAACCATTTAACTGAAATTAATTACGGGATACATAGATCCAGTAATATATAATGTACGACTTACGCTACGGACAAAAATCAGTACCGCGTATTTGTTTGGTAAATGAAACAAATACCGCGCATGTATTTATTACGGCCACGATTAAAGCCGAATTTAATCGGACGGCCGGGATTAGCGCCGAGATCGCGGAGGAAGATTTCGGCGGTTTGTGGCCATCGCCACATCGGATGACGCGTGGCGAAATTCCGTTGGATTGTGGAATCTCCGGAGATTATGGCACCGAATCCGGATTTGACATGTGTCGACATTTTGGCCATGTCGTACATTGTCCGTACATAAAGTACACCGGCAGCTGTACTTTTACGTACGGAACTCAATTCTGATTGGTTCCGTACATCAGTAGATAGAGTCTGTGAGAGAGATAGGACTTAGAAAAATTAGAAGATAGGACCCCCTCTCCCAGAGAGCTTCTGTACAAAAGGTCAACTTTGACCCTCCATAACTTACTGCTCAGGGGAGCAAATTCAGAGATTCTTTTTGCTATTGACTCAGGGGAGTCTTGTCTTCACAGGGGTGAAGTTGGTCAGAGTTTTTGTCTGCCAGGGTGGCAGTTATTTTTGCTTAAACACAAAGGGGTCAGGATTATCCTAGAGGCTTCTTGGAAGCTGTCCACTCTGAGGACTTATGGAGGTCTCAGAGTTTCAGGTTAGGAGCCAGCGGGATTGCGGATGGTTTGACCGGCTTTCCCGTGAGGGGGGGGTGTTGGATTGGCACATGAAGCCGGTTCAATACGGGGTAGAATATGGAATATCCATACTCGAGCCGCCCGTAAGAAAAGGGTACGGACCCGCCAGTCTCTACATCGAGCTGGTGGCACAGTGGTAGTGCGTTCGCAGCTGAAGTGAAAGGTCCCAGGTTCGAACCCTGGCCGGCTCAATTTTCCCAAGTGTGGGAAATGCCGAATCCCGGATTTCTAGGAAATCTAACACCAGGCAGTTTGGAGAGTGCTACACTCCGCACAGCTAGTTTACCTTTGCTTCTAAAATTACCTGATTTGTCCTACACGACAGCATCCATGGCGTCGTCATCCTCCCCACCACCAAATAGGAGGAGACTAGTGCGTCTAGGGCAAGGAGATGTGCCCCGTCCTGATAGACTGTTGGTGGCGGCGGAGGCCATGGTAGAGGCAGACCAGATGAGGGAGGTAGAAGCGGAGCTGGAACCGGAGGAATCAGCCAGTAGCGAGGCAGGGCCGGCAAAGACCAATGGAGGGGAGGGGTCAAAAAATTCACAAGAGCCTGAATACCACCCACTCCAAGAGGGAGTTCAAGAGGATGAGGAAGACCATGAGCTCTCGGACGCGGAGGAACCGGAACAACAACGAACACCTCCGCCTATTGAGGAGCGCGCCTCGAATCTGGAGGTGACGAGGGACCCCAACAACGAGAGTACCACAGACGAGCAGTCGTCTGAAAGCGCTGAAAAGAAGGCGGAAGCACAATACCCCAGCGGTGACGATGTGTTCTTCCTTTGAGGATATCAAGGGGACACAGACAAAGAGAGTGAAAAGGGAGAAGAAGTCTCCGACTACCTCTTTCCACTCCTTGTCGACACACAGCATCCGGAACACACCTTCAACTTCGCGAAGCTCTTTTATTGGGATCCAGCGGAGTGGCCCGAGGATTAGCGTACTGGAAAGCCTGGGGAACCTATCTTTATCCCCGCCAAGGTACCGTCACACCCAGCCTGGAATTTTATGAGGACAAAGGACCTCGGGAACAATCACAAGGGTTATGTGGAGCTAAACCCCCATGCCCTGCCGTTTGTGGAAGTGGTTGAAATTATCTATCGGTACAAGGTGGATAATCTCTGGTAACTTCGCCATTATCACCCGAGGGATATGCGCCTCCATGACATCATCTCTCGAGCAGAGGTTACACCTGAGGTACGAGCACTCAAGCTGGCACGGAAGAACGCTTTGCAGCGGGCCCGAGCTGCCAGGAAACATGCGTCCTTCAAGCTAAAGAATGTACCTCGGTGGGAACCGGCGAAAGGAGAGGCGGAAGAGGCACAACAACTAGCACAACCCGAAACGCCCAAATTCCGGCACCCGACGAGCGTGCATCAGCGGCCATTCCGCCGCAACTCGAGGAACCAGAGGCTGTACTGGAGGAAGGGGAGGACCAGGTTCGGGAGCGAATCACTCGGAGACGTTTGGCAGCGGCAGACCATCATATTGCCCTGTTGGAGACCCGATGTGAGCAGCTCCAAAACCAACTCGACACCCTGCGAGAGGAGTTCGAGGAGTAGCGTGAAGAGACGTACGGCATAGTCCGGCAATTGCAGCTTCCCTGAGCCAGTAAGGTTCAGCGAGACGCTTGAACCCTAGTGGGAGGCACTGTAACAGGGTTACAGAGTTAGGTACTTAGTAGTTAGCAACTACGCTGCTATAGTTGCGGTATCAGGGGAGCGCAGCTACGATTCCAGACCAGCGCAACATAGCAACGTAACAACTTAGCGGCGTAGCTACTTAGTAGTGTAGCAGCATAGCAACGCAGCAGAGCAACGCATCTTAGCAGAATAGCAACGCCGCGCAATGTAGATAGAACGGTATTGTTCTAGAAGGATATTTTGAGATTTGTCTCGGTTGACCATGAAGGTCCACGTGTACAGTTGTATAGTAGTAGGTTGACTACCAGCTAGTTAGTTTAAATAGTGAAGTAGGCCTAGTCAGCAAGACACTCTTTGAGTAGACATTCGCAGGGAGCGCCGAATTTTGTAATCCTCTCCCGAGTAATAAAGCACAACCTTGTCTGTCATTGTTGTGTGCTTCTGCTGTTGCTACGGGAAGATCCTTGGAGCGTTCCGCTGTGTATTGTGGTGTATTGCGGTGCTTATATATTATATTTTTTTTGTCCCTTTTACACTCTAGATAGCTTTTAAATAAACCACTTTCAGCCAAAACCATTGCCGCTTTAAAAGACAAATTGACAGTTTGAATTCACCCTTATGTAGCATGAACTACCTTGAGTCTCTAGCAAAAAGAATCACTGAAAACTGCCAACCAACCGATTAGTTATGAAGTGGCAAAAATGCCAAGTTCATACAAAACTCTCTAAGGGAGAGAGGTCCATATCTACCAAATTCTCTAATTCATAAGCCCCTCTCACAACCCATATCTACTAACGTACAGACGAATCAAACGACTGTAGAGTACAGAAAGGTACTACGGCCAATGTACTTTTTGTATGAGCTGTGGATAAGCAACAATTGCAATAGCAGCTTAATTATCACAAAATACTTCATGCACTCCCTCCTTCATATACCCCCCTTCTTGCAGCAAGGACTTGACCCGCATCAATTCTTTCAAAGCAGAACAAGAGGCCATATACTCAACCTCTATAGTGGACTAAGCAACCATCTTTTGTTGCTTACTACTCCAACAGCAAACACCTTCCCCCACATACAACACATACCCAGAAATGCATCTTCTCATAGGTGCATCCCAAAAAACTGGCATCACTCTAAGTAGTGATATCACTGTGCTCCCCTCCCAAATGCAACCATATCTCTCTGGTTCCTACCAGATATCTCATGACTCTCTTGGCTGCCTCCCAATCTCTCTTCCTAGGATCGTTAAGACTCCTACTGAGGACTCCTACTGCTGCCGCTATGTCCGGCCTCGTTCAGTTCATAAAGTAGATCAAACTTCATACAACCTGTTTATAAGGAATAGACTTCATAAATTCTCTCTCCTCTGGACTCATCTGATCATCTAAGATTGTCACTCCTCCTTCTACACTCCCATCACTGACTTTTTTCAAGTCCATGGGAGTGGCACAACTGTTTGCCTTTTCCATCTGGAATTTCTCAAGCATATTACCTATTGCTTCTTTCTGAGTAAGTCTGATAATCCTTTTCTCCCTATCTCTCTCCATTTGGATCCCCAAAATATATCTTGCCTCACCTAAATCCTTCATATCAAAGTTGCTTCTAAGATCTTTCTTTAGCTTATTGATCTTTTCCATAGACTTACTTAACACAAGCAAATGATCCACGTAGATTGCAATAAAAATGACAATATTCTCATCTTCAAAAATATAGATAGAATCGTCAGAGCTGATCTGGATATATCCCAGACCGGTGAGAAACTCATCTTGTTTCTTATTCCACTGTCGAAGAGCGTGCTTCATTCCATATAAAGACTTTATGAGCCTGCAGACTTTGCTCTCTTCTCCCTTCTCAACGAACCCCTCGGGTTGCCTTATGAAAATTTCTTCGTCTAACTCACCATTAACAAAGGTGGTCTTAATATCCATCTGGGTATTTCCATTTTTTTCACTGCTGCCAGACTGAGGAGAATCCTTACTGATGGTAACCGAACAACTGGAACAAAAGTCTCATTATAGTCAGTCCCCTCTTTTTAAGTGAACCCCTTTGCTGGTAATTAAGCCTTATATCTTACATTGGTATTATCTCGGTTGAGTTTTAGTTTAAACACCCATTTACAGCCAATCGGTTTTCGATGCAGAGAACAGTCTTCTAGTTCCCAAGTATTTGCTTCCATGATGAAACTTTGAGACCTCCATTGGCCCTCAGAGTATGCATATCCAAAAGAAGCTAATCTAGATAGTGCCGACTCCAAGTTGATATAAACCCAAGTGACTGACCCCTTGACAGTCAGAACCCCATTATAAATTCACCCCTGTGAAATAACACTTTCTGTGTGCTCAGTTCCACCGCAGAATGCAAAGTTAGAATATGAGATTTGGACACATTCACCCACTTTGACTTTCCCTTAGAAATGCAGCCACCCTGGCAGACAAAAACTCTGACCGACTACACCCGTGTGTAGCCTGGACTCCCCTGAGTCCGCAGCAAAAAGAATCACTGAAAATGGTCAAGTAAATTGATAGTTATGGCTGGCCAAAGTTTGCCATTTATACAAGATGCTCTCTGGGAGAGGCGACTAGCTACTCAAAAAATTCTAAGTCCTATTCTCACTCTAAGACCCTATCTACTGACGTACGGCACCAATCACATCACTGTACCGTACAGATAAGTACAGGTGCCGGTGTACTTTCTGTACGACAATCGTACGATATGGCTGAAATGTTAACACATGTCATATATCTATTTGTTCCCGTAATCTCCGGTGTCGCCGCAATCCAATGTTGACGTGCCATGTGTCATCCTATGTGGCGATGACCGCAAACCGCCAAAAGTACATATCCCGCGATCGCGGCGCCTATCGTGGCCGTCCGATTAAATCCGACTATATTGCTAGCCGTTGAAAATAGACGTGCGGTATTTGTTTCGCGGTCGAACCAAATGCCCGGTATCCGTTTCAATTAATAAATCTGTACTCCAGACTATCCATAACTGTATCTATGCAATACGTATATATTTCCAGTTAAATGAACTAGTCTACGTGTAACTATCTAAATAATTATCAAACCCCATACGTCGTAGTACCAGCTCTAGTCTAAATGGATAAAGTTACCGGCTAATGTCGAATTGACGAACGGTAGGTACCACGATCAATTCCTGGGTCCGTCAAATACCTTTTGGTAAGTATTACTAATTTACCCCCTGTCTTCTCTAGAGAGCTTAGGCAGCCATGGCTCTAGCTCCCTATCCAGCCTTCAGTGACTACAACAATTGTGGGGGCTTAGAGAGGGGAGTTAGAGACAGACTGCCTCTGCCCTTTTTCTATCCTATTACAAACCTAGATTATACACAAATATCAACACATGATGGAGGCCATCTCATCATTTATGGTTCTAATCCATCTGTCTTTCTCTAGACTATTCAATGCCTCTAAGTATGACTGAGGCTCATCTGGGTGAGATAGCTTAGTTACCTTGTGAGCGGCCTGTTTTTCTTCTATCCTTTTGGTGCTCCTTCTCCCTCCCTCAAACTTCGAAGCTGGGATGGAGGGAAGTCTTTGATTTCTCCTCTCTCATCGACTCCCCTATCCTTGGAAGCCTGTTCCGGTTCCTCCTCTTTTGTCTCCTTGAAATCCATAAGAATATATAAGGTTTCCGGTGGATCTCTTGTATCTTGGATCTCCCCTGAATCTACAATCCCTATTTCACTCATGTCCTTTTCGAGAAAGATGGAGTCCTTCTCACCTTTGGACTCAAATCTGATTCTTATCTTCTTTGTATATTTGAAGGGGTCAAATGACTTCCCTTCATCCATGACAACTAGTTGCTTGACCAAAATGATATCTTTCTTTGCTTAGTCATAGACTCTATATCCTTTGACATCCTTATCATATCCTACAAAGTATCCAGGTTTTCCTTTAGCATCTAGTTTCCAGTTTTTCCTATGCGTGTGAAGTCTGTAAATTGGCTATCGAATACTTTAAGGTGAGAGATATATGGTTTCCTTCCAACCCATCTCCCACAAGGTGTCATTACCTTTACAACTAAGGTAAAGACTTTATTTTTAATGTAGTAGGCACAGTTCATGGCTTTTGCCCAAAATCTCTTTCCTATTTTTTTGTCGGCCAACATACTACATGCACTATCTTCTAGTGTTCGGTTTAACCTCTCAGCTACCCCATTTTGTCCCGGGTTATATGGTACAGATTTTTTGTGTCGCACTCCCTCATCTCTCAAGTATTCCTCAAACTGGTTAGAGCTATATTCCCCCCCATTATCACTCCTTATTCTCCTAATGGGGGTTTCATGCAACTTCTCACTCCAGGCTTTATATTATTTGAAGTAAGTTTATGTTTCATTCTTTGTTTTTAGGAAGTAGACTCTAGAGTATCTAGACCAGTCATCGGTTGTTGTCAACATAAACCTTTTTCCTCCAATCGAAGGTACTTTTGAAGGTCCCCAAATATCTGTGTGGACCAGATCTAGGACTTTCTCACCTCTATATGGGGGGGCTTTGGGAAAGGTAAGTCTGTGAGCCTTACCTAGAGCACAACTACTACAATCATCGATCATTTTATTATCCCAAAACTAAATTCCTTCTACTACACCAAGCTTTTTCATTTCCCTCAACCTATCAAAATGCACATGCCCCAATCGCTTATGCCAAATCATCGACTTTGGAACACCAACATAGTAAGCATTCTTCTTTTTATTACTCAAGTTAAGCCTAAACATTCTGAAATTCTGTGGTCTCCATTGACCCACAGAATGAGCAGCCTATGTAAAGCCTCTAGGATAATATTTGCCCCTTCTACTTTCCCGCTGAATAAGCGCCACCCAGGCACACAAATATTCTGACCACTCTCACCCTTGTGAGGACAAGACTCCCCTGAGTCAAACGCAAAAAGAATCACTGAATTTGCTCACCCGAGCAGTAAGTTATGGCTGGTCAAAGATGACCTTTATAGTTACAAGCTCTCTTAGAGAGAGAGGTACCTAAATATTACTAAGTCTCGGTCTGCCTACTCACGACTACCTACTATTAAACCCTAGTCCAATAGGAACACTATAAAGTACAAGAAGGTACAATGGGCGATGTACTTATTGTACAACTATTGTACGACAAGGTCTACAAGGTGACACCTGTCATATCGGAAGCCATGGTTCCTCCTCCTATCTTCTCCGGTATCAAATAATGTGGCGCCACGTGGCACCGCGTGACGCTATATCCGTATGCCGCCGAAAAGCTCACTTCGCGTGGCGGCTATAATGCCGGCCGTCCGATCAAAACATATTTTACACGGTTCAGATTCGCGTACATGCAGAAATTGCTCATTTTGGTTAGTCTGCTGTTAATTAGCTGTTTCGTTAATGTTTATATATTTATGAAACCCGTCACGTGTATCGTTTCGTAACGCCTTAATGGTTAAGGCGTTAGGCTACAAAGAATATAGAGGTCACAGGTTCAAATCTAGTACTAGGCACTATTTTAGCCAAAATACCCTTAACTGCAAAAACTGCCACTTTCTAAATATGGCGGCAGCCATGGCGCGCCTTTGATCCTCACTCTCTTTCTTTAAAACAAAACTAAAATAGGGAAGTGAACTATTAATTACCTCTTTTCAACACTCCCCTTAATTCCTAGTCACTTTTCAATTTTAATCCACAGTTTTCTCTGCAATAAATCAACTTAGGGGAAGGCACGGCTTTTGTCATCATGTCTGCAATCATTTCTCTATCAGTTTTATGAACCAGTTTAATAATTTTATTTTCTACCTTCTCTCTGACAAAGCTTAGTCTAATATCCATATGCTTAGCTTTGAAGTGATGTTTCGGATTAGCTGCAATCGAGATAGCAGCTTGATTATCACAAAAAACATTTTGAGTTCCAGACTTCATGAACCCAAGTTCTTCAAGAAGAGATTTAACCCACATTAATTCTTTGGTGGCAGCACAGGAAGCCATGTATTCAGCCTCCATAGTGGACTGAGCAACTACTTTTTGTTGCTTGCTACTCCAACAACATGCACCGGATCCAATTTGCAACACATATCCAGTCGTACACCTCCTTAAAGGCACATCTCCATAACTAGCATCACTCCAAGTGGTGATGTCAGTGTGCTCCCCTCCCAAATGCAACCATAATTCCCTTGTCCCCACCAGATACCTCATCACTCTTTTGGCAGCCTCCCAATCTCTCTTTCTTGGTTCATTTAGATTTCTACTAAGGACACCTACAGCTGCAGCTATATCCGGACGGGTACAGTTCATAAAATAAATTAAACTGCCTACAATCTGCCGATAAGGGATATTTTCCATAAATTTTCTTTCTATCTCGTCCATCTTATCATTAATGATGAATATTCCTCCTTCTTCACTCCCCTCACTCACTTTCTTCAAATCCATGGGAGTAGTACATCCGTTTGCTTTCTCCATTTGAAATTTTTCTAGCATATTACCGATTGCTTCTTTTTGAGTGAGTCTTATAATTCTATTCCCTCTATCTCTCTCCATCTGAATTCCCAAAATGTACTTTGCTTCGCCAAGATCTTTCATATCAAAACTGCTTCTAAGATCCCGTTTTAGTTTGTTAATTTTATCTAAGGACTTGCTTAAGACCAACAAATCATCCACATAAATAGCAATAAATATCACTCCATTCTCATCTTCAAATAAATATATAGAGTGATCTGAACTAATTCTGATATACCCCAAACCGGTCAGAAATTCGTCGAGCTTTATATTCCACTGTCGCGGGGCTTGCTTAAGCCCATAGAGTGATTTTATCAGTTTGCAAACTTTGTTTTCTTCCCCACTTTCCACGAATCCTTCCGGTTGCCTCATGTAAATTTCTTCTTCCAACTCTCCGTGCAAAAAGGCAGTTTTAATATCCATCTGGTGGATTTCCATATCCTCCGCTGCGGCTATACTTAAAAGGATTCTAACAGAAGGAAATCTGACTACAGGTGCAAAGGTTTCTTCGTAGTCTATCCCCTCTTTCTGTGTATAACCTTTTGCAACTAACCTAGCTTTGTACCTCTCAATGGTATTATCCGGGTTTAATTTAAGTTTAAACACCCACTTACATCCGATCGGTTTTCGGTCCGGTGGACAATCTACCAACTCCCATGTATTGGCTTCCATAATAGAGGCCATTTCTTCATTTATAGCTGTGATCCACCGGCTACTTTCTAGAGTGTTTATAGCCTCTAAGTATGTTTGAGGTTCATCTGGGTGAGACATCTTTGTGAGTTGGTTATTTGCTTGTCTTTCTTGAAGTCGTTTACTACTTCTTCTTCCCCCTTCAAAATCGGACGCCGGTATGGAAGGCATCCTTGGGTTTCTTTTTGGGAGATTTTCAGCTCCCCTATCTTCCAATTCTGGTGTCTCATCAAGTTCCTTATCGGTTTCCACTTCGTATTGTGGCGTTGCCTCGGATGTTGTCCTTTCCTCCTTCTCCTTTGGTAGATCTGCAGATTTTTCTTTTTCTCCCTCTTCCTTCTCTTCATTTTCAAAGTCAAAGTCAGAAAACTGATCCGTTTCAAATCTGATTTTGACTTCCTTATTATATTTGAATGGATCAATGGACTTCTCTTCATTCATCACCACTGTGTGTTTTACCAAAATTATATCTCTCTTTTTCAAGTCATACACTCGGTATCCTTTTGTGCTCTCATCATATCCTACAAGATATCCTGGTTTCCCTCTTCCCTCTAACTTCCATTTAGTCTTATCGGAATCCAAACTCTAGACTTGACTTCCGAACACTCTCAAACTAGACAAATCAGGCTTTCTTCCTGTCCACCTCTCATACGGAGTTTCCTCCTTATTTGCTGAAGTTAGGACTCTATTTTTGATGAAATTAGCATAGTTCATAGACTCAGCCCAAAACTGCAGCCCTATCCTCTTATCACTTAACATACTTCTGGACATATCTCCTAAAGTTCTATTCACTCTTTCTGCTACTCCATTTTGTTCCGGATTATAGGGAACAGTTTTCTCATGATGAATTCCTTCTTCTTTAAGATATTCTTCAAAATCCCTTGAGGTGTATTCTTTCCCATTATCACTTCTTATCTCTTTTATTGAGGTTTCATGTAGCTTTTCACTCCATACTTTATACTCTTTGAAACATCTTAATACCTCTGACTTATGTCTAAGAAAGTATACCTTCGTGTATCTAGACCAATCATCTGTGATAGTTAACATCCATCTTTTCCCCCCATGTGAGGCATACCTAGCAGGTCCCCAAACATCAGTGTGAACTAGATCTAATACTTTCTCTCTCCTAAATGTGGTTGCCTTTGGAAATGGAAGTCCATGAATCTTCCCTTGGGCACATCCACTACAATCATCAAAGGTCTCATCATCTTCAAAAGTAATACCCTCCACTATTCCATTTTTCTTCATTTTCTTTAATCTATCTAGATGCACATGCCCCAACCTTTTATGCCAAAGCATCATCTCACTTGCACACGAGTAGAGAACACTCTTTTCATTGCAAAGTACAATTCTGAACATTCCTTGACTGCCCTTCTCAGCTATGAAATAAACCTCATTATCAAAGCTTGCTGTGAAGATTCCTTTCCTAGTTCCTGTTTCAAACTCCTTTTCATCTAGGACAGCTGTTGAGACTAGGTTCTTGCTAAGTTGTGGAATGTAAAGAACGTCTGAGAGTGTTACAATTGAGGCCTTTCCATCAACTAGAACCTTCAAGTCAACAGTTCCAACAAGACTTGTGGTTTCTACTCTACCATCTCCGTACTCTATCTCAACTGTTCGGATCTTTCTCAGTTTAGTGAACCACCGCTTATCTTTGCACATATGCATTGAAGCCCCTGAGTCTATGATCCACCCATCCTCGGGTGGATCCCTCTTACCTCCGAAAGCACACTTTTGTCTCCGTGGAATGTCGACATGCTTTTCAGTGTTTTTCGGATTAACGAGAAGCTCCTCAAGCACCTCTTCAGGTTCAGTTTTTTCTTCCACTTCCTCATCAAGAACTTGAGTCAGGAAAGCCTTTTTCTTTCCTCCGTCCTTTGAGGTTCCTTGACCATCTTTCAGTCGAAGATCTGCAAGTCTGACACAATCTGCCATATAGTGTCCCGGTTTCTTGCAAAAGTGACATAATCCTCCTCGAGAAGTTCCTCTCCCCTGTCTATCAAATCTGCCACCTCCTTGTCCTCTTCCACCAAAGTTTCGATAAGGATCTTTCCCTCTCTCCTCATCACGCTTCCGCCAATCAGCTCCTGCAGACAATGCTTGAACACTTGGACTCCCTCTCCTAAGCTCTATGGTGCTTTCTTTCACTAAAATCATTCCCACAGTGTCATCCCAATTCCAATTGCTATCTCCTATGTCCTGCAATCGGTTAATGATATTCTCATACTCTTCAGGTAGTTTCATCATTAATGTGTTCACTCTTTGTCTCTCAGACCATGAGTTACCTGCACTCTCTAACTCTCCAAACAATGCTCCTAAATCATTGCAATAATTATCCATACTTCCTCCCTTATAAGTATAAGCTGCAATCTTATTTTCTGCCAACTGTTGCTGCTGCAATGATCCACTCTTATATTTGTTAACTAGTGATATCCAAATCTGAGATGAAGATTTGACATGCATAAGAGGAATGGCAATGCCCTTTGCTACACTTTTAAGAATTAAGAGCTTAGCAACCTTGTCTTTGTAGTTCCACTTTTCAGACTCTGATCTTTCGGTCTGAACCCTTGTCGTTGTTGCTGGTGGTGCTGCTGCCGGTATCGCCTTCGGCAATGGTGTTACTTGAGTTGCAACTCCTTCCTTTTGTCCTTCCATGACAATCTCTTCTCCTTCCTCATCTTCATCCTCGGTGATGGTGGCAGCTGTTCTACCAACTGTAGAGGCGGAGGTGCCAGAAAAACGTGTCCCTCCAAACCCAGGTGGAGGTGGGCATCGAATTTGTCCAGACACTATGCCCCATAAATGCTTCTCAAATAGTTCTCCCTCCATCATCATTTCCCAATAAAGAAAGTCTGATCCATCAAATATGGGCACCCTAGAGGGTGGGCCCATAACCTGAAATTCGGTGGTCTCCATTGACCCACAGAATGAGCAGCCTATGTAAAGCCTCCAGGATAATATTTGCCCCTTCTACTTTCCCGCTGAATAAGCGCCACCCAGGCACACAAATATTCTGACCACTCTCACCCTTGTGAGGACAAGACTCCCCTGAGTCAAACGCAAAAAGAATCACTGAATTTGCTCACCCGAGCAGTAAGTTATGGCTGGTCAAAGATGACCTTTATAGTTACAAGCTCTCTTAGAGAGAGAGGTACCTAAATATTACTAAGTCTCGGTCTGCCTACTCACGACTACCTACTATTAAACCCTAGTCCAATAGGAACACTATAAAGTACAAGAAGGTACAATGGGCGATGTACTTATTGTACAACTATTGTACGACAAGGTCTACAAGGTGACACCTGTCATATCGGAAGCCATGGTTCCTCCTCCCATCTTCTCCGGTATCAAATAATGTGGCGCCACGTGGCACCGCGTGACGCTATATCCGTATGCCGCCGAAAAGCTCACTTCGCGTGGCGGCTATAATGCCGGCCGTCCGATCAAAACATATTTTACACGGTTCAGATTCGCGTACATGCAGAAATTGCTCATTTTGGTTAGTCTGCTGTTAATTAGCTGTTTCGTTAATATTTATATATTTATGAAACCCGTCACGTGTATCGTTTCGTAACGCCTTAATGGTTAAGGCTTTAGGCTACAAAGAATATAGAGGTCACAGGTTCAAATCTAGTACTAGGCACTATTTTAGCCAAAATACCCTTAACTGCAAAAACTGCCACTTTCTAAATATGGCGGCAGCCATGGCGCGCCTTTGATCCTCACTCTCTTTCTTTAAAACAAAACTAAAATAGGGAAGTGAACTATTAATTACCTCTTTTCAACACATTCCTTGGCTACCCTTATCTGCTGTGAAGTAGACTTCATCCCCATACTTAGCTGTAAAGACTCCCTTTCTAGTGAAGGTATCAAACTCTTTGTCATATAACACAAACGTAGAGAGAAGATTTTTACTCACCTAAGGAATGTAGAGTACATCTAAGAAGATGAGTATAGAAGCCTTTCCCTCCACTAAGACTTTCAGATCTATCGACCCCACTAAATCTTTTATAACCACTCTCCCATCCCCATACTATATCTCCATAGTAGGGATTTTCCTTAGCTTAGTAAAGAGGTGCTTATCACGACACATATCCATGGATACACCTGAGTCGATAAACCATACTTCTTGTGGAGCTTTCCGAATTTCTCTGAGAGCACACTTCTATTAATGAAGGATCTCCTTCTCCTCCTAACTCTCGTCAAGAAAAAGCTCCCCATCCTCCTCCTCAGAGGACTCATCCTGAATCTCTCCTCTCACTTTTGTGACCACACGTGCCTTCTTCTTCCCTCTGGAAAAACCCCATCCACGGTTCTCTTTGAGCCTCAGCTCTGACTGCTTGACACAATCCCCTATGAAGTGTCCCGGCTTTTTTAAAAAGTGACAAAGACCATTTGGGGGCCTCGGTCCTCCAAATTGACCTCTCTCTCTTTTGAATGGTTTCTTCGGATCCTTCCCCCATCGGTTTGCTCATGCAGCTAGAGCTTGGATGCTCTTTCCCCCCCTCCTAATCTGAATTGTGTTCTTTTCCTTCACAAGTATCATCCATACCACTGTTTTCCACTTCCACGAACTGTCAGTCATTTTCTTTACCCAGTACACTATGTTTTCATACTTGTCGAGTAACTTCATGATGAGAGTGTTAACTTTCATCTTCATTGTACCTGTCCACCCGGCACTCTCCATCTCCATATACAAAAAAAAAATCATTACAATAGTCTAACATCTTTCCCCCTTTGTAAGTATAATTCCCTAATAGTTGTAGGAGTAGTGGAAGGGATTCAGTTTGGTGAGAGTGTGAATCTAATTGATTGTAGTGGATGTGCTCAAGGTAAAGCACACAGGTTACCCATCCCAAAAATAACCACGTATAAGGGAGAAAAGATTCTAAATTTAGTACACACATATATTTGGGGACCGGCCAAAGTGCCTTCGCCCGCGGGGAAGAGATTTATGATGACTATCACTGATGATTGTTCTCGGTATTCCACGGTTTGTTTTTTGAGCAATAAGTCAGAGGCTTAGGAATGTTTTAGACAATATAAAGGATGGAGTGCAAAACTCTATGAAACCCCAATCAAGAGAGTAACAAGTGACAATGATGAAGAGTATACCTCTAACCAGTTGGAGGGTTTTCTGAGGGAAGATGGAGTCCAACACCAAAAGACAGTTCCAAAAAACTCGAAACAGAATGGGGTAGCTAAAATATTAAATAGAACACTAAGTGATAGTGCCAGAAGTATGTTGTCGGATAAAAAGATAGGAAAAAGGTTTTGGGCCAAAGCAATGAACTGTGCTAATTACCTCAAAAATAGAGTTCTTCCCTCAACGGTAAAAGGCCAAACACGTTATGAGAGATGCACCAGCTAGAAACCAGACATATCTCACTTTAAGGTTTTAGCAATCAAGTGTTCAGTCTAGATACAGATCGATCTAATTAGAAGCTAGATTGTAAAGGAAAACCGGGGTCTTATTAAGATAAAATGAGGATGTAAAAGGATACAAAGTTTATGATCTAAAAAGGGAAGATATTATTTTAGTAAAGCATCTAGACAGTTCCAGAAAACCCGGATTAGAATGGGGTAGTTGAAAGATTAAATAGAACACTAAGTGATAGTGCTAGACGTATGTTGTCGGATAAGAAGATAGGAAAAAGGTTTTGGGCCAAAGCAACGAACTGTGCTAAATATCTCAAAAATAGAGTTCTTACTTCAGCCGTAAAAGGCCAAACACCTTATGAGAGATGGACCAGCCGAAAACAAGACCTATCCCACTTAAAGGTTTTTGGCAGTCAAGTGTTTAGTCTAGATACACATCGGTCTAATTGGAAGCTAGATCCTAAAGGAAAACCGGGGTACTTATTAGGATATGATGAGGATGTAAAAGGATACAGAGTTTATGATCTAAAAAGGGAAGATAATCTTTGTAAAGCATCTAGTAGTTATGGATGAAGGAAAATTTGTGGATCCCTTCAAGTATTCAAAGTCAATAAGAATCAGATTTGAGTTAGAAATTTCCAACAACTTTGAGCTTCCTAACTATCCAGGTTTTCAGAGAATATGACATTCTTACAGGTACAAATCAGACCGAGAAAAACTCGGCCGCGGAAACTTTAGTGACAACTGTACGCGAAGTGGAAGACGTGGTGGAAATTGATTCAGAATCGAGGGACATGGGAGAAGCCGAGATTGTTTAAAAAAACCCACGCGAACCATCTATTCCGACCACAAATTTTGAGGGAGGAAGGAGAAGTAGCAAAAGGTTGCAAGAAAAACAAGTTAATAATAAGGTAACAAAACTATCTCATCAGGATGCACCTCATACTTATAGAGAGGCGATGAATTGTACAGAAAAGAACCAGTGGAAGACAGCCATCAATGAGGAGATGGCCTCAACTACGGTAGCCGATACTTGGGAGATGGTGGATTGTCCACCTAACCGAAAAACCATTCGGTTGTAAGTTGGTGTTCAAATTAAAATTGAGCTTAGGTAACACCATTGAACATTACAAGGCTCGGTTAGTGGCAAAACGATTTACACAAAAAGAGGGAATCGACTACGAAGAAACCTTTGCCCGGGACTTTAGATTTCCCTTCATCAGCAAACTTCTCAGTTTGGCAGCAGCAAAACACATAGATGTGCACCCGATGGACATCAAGAGAGCCTTCTTGCATGGAGAATTGGAAGAGGAGATCTTCATGCGACAACCCGAGGATTTGTGGAGCAACGAGAGGAGAGTAAGGTTTGTCGGCTGATTAAATCTCTTTATGGTTTGAAATAGTCACCCCGACAGTGGAATAAAAAGCTTGATGAGTTTTTTACCGGTCTGGGATATATCCATATCAGTTGAGATCACTCAATCTATGTTTTTGAAAATGAGGAAAGGGTTATTTCTATTGCAATTTATGTTGAAGATTTGCTAGTTTTAAGTAAATCAATAGACAAAATTAATAAAGTGAAAATCCATCTTAAGGGGAGATTTCAGATGAAAGATATAGGGGAGGCAAGATATATTTTGGGAATTCAAGTAGAAAGAGACAGAGAAATATATATTATAAGTCTAACTCAGAAAGAAGCAATAGTGAACATGTTGGAAAAGTTCCAGATGGATAAGGCTAATAGTTGTACAACTCCAATGGAGTTAAAGAAGGGAAGTGAGAGGAGTGTGGAAGAAAGAGTCATAATCTTAGACCAGAATTAGGTCTTGAAGAACAAAAGTTCATGCAGATATTCCTAACAGGCAAGTAGTGGCCTAATCTATTTTATGAATTGTACCCGACCGCATTTAACTGCGGCTGTAGGAGTGCTAAGTACAAGTCTAAATGCTCCCACTAAGAGAGATTCGGAGGCAGCTAAAAAGAGTCCTTAGATATTTGATAGAAACTAGGAATCTATGGTTGCATTTCATTGAGGGGGATACTGACATCACTACTTCAAGTGATGCCTGTTATGGTGATGCTTCGATGGGGAGATGTACTTCTGCATATGTATTATATGTGGGTGATGGGGCTTGTTGTTGGAGTAGTAAACAGCAAAAGGTTATTACTCAGTCCACCATGGAGGCTGAGTATATGGCTTCTTGCTCTCCAGTAAATGAGTTGATGTGGGTCAAGTCTTTGCTTAATGAGCTTGGTCACCGTAAGAGTGGTGTGCATAATATTTTTTGTGATAGTCATTCAGCAATTGCTATAGGTGCCAATCTTAAACATCATTTTAAAGCCAAACACATGGACATTAGACTCAGCTTTGTTAGAGAGAAGGTAGAAAACAAAATAATCAATTTAGTGTATAGACCTGATAGCTAGATGGTAGCACATATAATGACCAAACCTGTGCCTTCCTCAAAGCTAATTTTCTGCAGGGAGAAGTGTGGTCTGAAATTAAAGAGTGACTAGAAAATAAATGGAGTGTGGAAATTAATGGTTATTTTAGTATTTTCTAGGTCTAAAATGAAATGCAGAAAAGAAGTCGAGGCAGTTTGCCTCTAACTCCTCTCTTCAGCTCCCACACTTGTCGTAGTCATTGAAGATTGGAGAGGGAGTTAGAGCCATGGCTGCCTGTGCTGTCCAAATAGAGACAGGCTGTTGTTTTTAGTAGGTTTACTAAAAAGATACTTGACAGACCCAGGATATGATCCTGGTATCTGTTGTCCGTTAAGCTAGCAGTTAGCTTTATCCTACAATTCTAAGACCAATGGTAAAGTATATAAGGTTTGACAAATATTTAAATAGTTAGACGTGAACTAATCCATTTAACGTAACTAAATGCGACATGCATAGATAAAATTTTGTTAAGTACGGAGTACGGTACAGTTCTGAAACGGATAACGCGCATTTTGCTTTGATAGTGAAAGAAATATGGCGCAAGTATTTATGACGGCTACGATTGAAACCCGGTTTTGATCGGATGGCCTGGGAGGATGCCAAGATCGCGGAATAGGATTTTGGCGGTTTCCAGTCACCGCCACATCGATTGACACGTGGCACAGCCACATTGGATTACGACATCTGCGGGGATTACAGCAACGAATCCAAATATGACATGTGTCGACTTGTAAGCCATGTCGTACAATTGTCGTACAGAAAGTACACAAGCACCTGTACCTTTTTGTACGACACAGTATTATGATTGGTGTCGTAGTTCAGTAAATAAAGTTTTAGAGAGAGATACGACTTAGAAAAATTTGGTAGATACAACCCTCTCTTCAACAGAGCTTATGTACAAAAAGTCAACTTTGACCCTCTATAACTTACTGCTCAGTGGAGCAAATTCACAAATTCTTTTTGATATCGACTTAGGGAGTCTTGCCTTTATAGGGTTAAAGGTGGTTGGAGTTTTTGTTTGTCAGGTGGCAGTTATTTTTGCTGAAACACAAAGGGGTCAGGGTTATCCTAGAGGCTTCGTGTGAGCTGCTTAATTTGAGGGCCAATGGAGGTCTCAGAGTTGCAACCTCTCTCTAAGTGACCGTTTGTATTTATAGTCCATCTTTGGCTAGCCATAACTTACAACTCAAGGGAGCAAATTCAATGATTCTTTTTGCGTTTGACTCAAATGAGTCTTCTCCTCACAGTGGTGAGGGTGGTCACAGTGTTTGTGTGTCTGTTGGCACTTATTTTGTGGGAAAGTGGAACGAGAAAATATTATCCTACAGGCTTTACATAGGCTACTCATTCTGTGGGATAATAGAGACCACATAATTTCATTATGGTCTATGTTCATGCGTCGTTTGAACATAGACAACAAGATCACATTTTTTCCCTTGTCTTTATTTGCACGAATCTAAGCTGAGTGCGCTATCCCTTGTCGACGCCGCCCACATTCTCGCGGCAACGCCGATGTCTGAAACTTCTTTATGTTGTTTTCTACCAGAAAATGAATAGTTAAGGTACAAACTGTAATATCCATACATTATGCTTTATAAAAACTTACGTAATTACTAAGTAGAGGTAATCAAAGATGTCCTATGCGCATAAAAGGCACGAAGTGAAGTCAGTAAACTATAGTAAGTCAGTGTACTGTAACGACTAATGTTGGGTATCGGGTAATTTCATATCGCGATAATTTCGATATTCAATATATCGAAAATCGATCGAGCAAACTTTTCGATACATCGTACCGAGAGCAACAAAATTTATCGCGATATATATTGTTTCATATAATATGTTATTTTAGGGATGAAGACAAATTGTTTAATACGCCACGTACGACATGCTTTTCGTTCTGTGACTTAAAAAGTAGACCTCGCAAAATGTAATCGACAAAAACGTAATAATTTCGTAATTTATATCATTAATTATTTATTGCGTAGAGATTTCACATACGAAAAGGTCACACTAATTAAGTCAAAGTATAATCTGAAAAAAAAAAATACAGACTGTTCTTTTCATGCTTTCAGGCAAGAATACCTTTTCATGCTTTCAGGCAAGAATACCTACCTATCTGCAGGCATTTTTGCAGGCATCTACCAATCTGCAGATTGGTAACTATTACGGCTTATCCATTTCGAGCGACTAATATTATAAAAAGGTACACTTTTATTTTTCTCCATGGATTCCCAAGGGATGGGAGGTAGAATGTGAGGTGAAGATGATAATGACACTGAAATGCTTCCGGATATTTACTAATAGCTAAAGCAGCATTATTACTAGCAGTAGTAGCAAAAATAGTTATAATTTTTTGTTTTAAAAAGCCTCGATATATCGGCGATATATCGACAGTAAATCGCAATATTTATATTTTCGATATATCAAAGCGATGTATCTATTATCGGGTGCCTGAAATTCGATATATATCGAATATCGGCAAATGGTCCTCCATACCCAACACTAGTTACGACAACTACGTGTAGTGCGCATCAAACGATTTTGAAATGTTAATAAAATACGTACCTTACTTTGTACCCGTATATTTTTTGTACATTTACGTACAGTGTCCTAGTATGTTTGTCCTTTTTGGGTTATTTAACGGGATTTTAGGGCTTTAATAGTTTAATGGTATATTTTCGTACATCCCGTATACTTTAGGACAATCGCCTTACATTTTTTTCACATTTATGTACATAATCTTCCATACATTTTAGGGTTATT
>JBBHKE010000071.1:117022-134522 GCA_037447655.1 Zygnema cylindricum | reverse complement strand
GCAGTATTATCATCGCGACCCACTTCCGGCTCATCTTCACGCTTGCACTGAAATCAAATCGCGACCTGCTTTTAATCAAAATACTACCCTATTGACGAATAGAGAGTCTGGGTTGCACGCGTCAAAAGTTCTCATTTGTTTTTTTGCAGTTGGGAGAATACACGAAAAAAAATTTGTTTGTCCGTTTGCTTATGTTGTCCACTTGTGGGTGTCTACAAATGTCATTTTGTAGACGTAGGCGATTACTTATGTCGTTCACGTGTGGGCGTCAACAAATGACAGTTGGCGTCGACAATTGTCCCAGTATGTCAGGAGCTCTTTGCGGCGTACAAATGTCCGCAGTTTGCTCCGAGATCGTTGGCGTCTACAAATGTCAGCAGTTTGTTGGCGTCTACAGGTGTCGCAAGTATTGGCGACGTGTACAACTGCCACATATTCAGAATAATGAACGCGCAAGTAACGATTGACATAAGCACACCTTGAAAAGTACACCGTAAAATCAGCGCTAAATTCCAAAATAACGTTTCAAAATATCGGTTACATGGGGACACGCCCATAATATACATTGAGAAGTACGGAATTCACTTTTGACCGTACAGAAATCGATTAATAACGCTACATTTGGGACTATGTTAATCGTACACGCAGATTTGTGTTGTACTTTTCAAAATTTGAATGTACATAACTTCTCCGCTTTCAAAATACCTTTCTCCTCCTTTCAAAATACTCGTTCAATTTTGACTCTAGGATATTTTTGTACACTCCGCGTATGCTCCTCATTTCACGTAGCGTACTAAAAAAATTTTCGCCTGCGGCGCCAAACGACACGACAATATGACTGTACTTGTTTTTTTTTGTTTTTAATGTCATACGTGAGTGTTCTCACGTGACGCGCGGCTCAGATTGTTCGACGGATTAAATGGTAGTGCTTAAAGTGTAAACGTTTGTTAAAAGTTGTAGATATTTTGAATCACGAACGCGATTTACATGTTCTCATGCGACGCGCGTGACGCTATTTGTAGCGAATGCTCTATATGGGAACGTTGTAAGTATGAACACTTTGTTTTTTTTTTTTTTTTGTCCATCTGACCTAATCACCGAGGAGACTCCTAAAAAAAAATTCTCCGCGCTTCGCGCGATAATTTTGTCCTTATCAATAACTGGGAGGGATTTACATTGCCCGGGCAAAAATCCTCCTCGAAGGTCTCCGCCGCCCGCCAAATAAGCCCTCCCCCCAATGTCTAATACCACTAAGGCTGCGGCCCCATGTAGTTGTAACTTAGCGTACTTACTTTGTATTTTAGCGCGGATCCGGCGAACCCGTACTTCAAGTGTCTCTATGTGTTCACTCGAAATTATTACTTAAGTTTGTGACAATTGTATACGTCGACAACGCCCGTGACGGCTGTCACCGTGTACAATTTGTGATGACGCACCATATTTTCTTGAAACTTTTTGAAGCGTCGCAAGACACATCGTAATTTTTGAAACGATTTGCGGATTTGGTATGTCGAATGTCTTTGCGAGACATCGTTGACGTACAGCCTTGCACCCGTGGCTGTGCAAAATGCCTTGACGCAAACCTCTCCCGTCCGGCCGCCATTACTTCGCAGATTTTTCACGTTCGCAGACTTTTCAACTTTGCGTGAAATGACACTGCAGCGTCGAGACCCCTGCAAAAAAAAATCCGTACAACATGCAAGCCGACAAAAACAAACAAACCCTGTACTTTTTTTCGTCGTCAAAACTTCTAAAATCTTTTCACACGTGGGAATATATTTTCAGATTGGTGTAGACGGATTTGCTTAGCTTAAAACACAGTGCCGATGTGTTTTATGATAAGCTTGAAAATGACGTGACAGTGGGTCGAAAAACCGCAAGACGACAAAATTTCGTACATCCTAAGTTAAAGAATGACGCAAATTGTACTTTACAAATTTGCGATTTCTTCGTACGGTCGCAACTTAGGCAGTACGGCGCTAAGTTATAAAGGAAAACGACAGAAAAAAACCCGAACTTAGCCACATGGGGCCGCAGCCTAACTTTATTTGTACTAATGTGTACTTCAAACGTACGTATTTTGACAAATGACGTAAGTGACTGTGCGCAACCAAAACAGTCACTGTCATGATCAATTCCCTTTTTTTGTATATTTAAGTGCAGTGTCCATGCATTTCCGTAACTTTTAGGATTATTTCACCTATTTAAAGGAGATTTTTAGGGTTTTTCCAATACATTCTTGTACGTCCCGTATATTTCACTGCAGCTGCCTTAGATTTTTTGTACTCTAAGAGTTTCTAGTTGTGTTGTGTATCGGCAAGTACTTTATCGCGATAACACCGATAACGATAGTTATCAGTTATCGGACGGCTAGGGGTCCTGTTATATCGCTCCGAGACCAGCAAATTCTTTATCAACAATATATGGAAAAAATGTAGTACGCTACAGTACAGTATGTAATAATACTTTATAATATAGTGTTGTATTCTTTTTACTGTATACAGCGTGGCACGTCACGTGTAACAAATTGTTCCGTAATCTGTGTAACGAGATAACGTCGGTTCAGTGCAACGACATAAACCGTACACCCATACCAAAATATTTATCATATTGTTCTTAAATATATTTGAACATTAATGACTGCGATGAATATGAGCATTCGGCCCTTCATGATTGGTGCTCCGCTATGCATCTTCATCGCCACTTTAAGTTCCGTCCTTCCACGTGGGAAAATCCGCAGTTTGTGCTCTACCGTCAGACTTACAGCAACGCAAGGAAAAGTCACCGCCGCCAGTAAATTAGAGATCCCCCCCTTGCGAAGTACGATAGCCACAGTAAAAGGCCCACGTGTGAACGCTTTTTGCGTCCACACACGTATCCCCAAACTTGTCTTCCGCTTTCCAAGTTGCCTATTTTATCCACAGAATTCAATTCTGGGTCAGCCACGTTTCCCGCAGCTGCAATTCTGCCGTTGAAGTCCGAACGAAACCCAAGCCTTCTATGATAACGTTTGGATGAAACTGTTGACGCTCGGAAGAAACAAGCAAACCTTCGGTAGACGGCCGTCCGGCTGATTTGTAGATAGGTTCGGATGTGCCTCGTGTGATCCAGGTTCGGTCTACGCTCGTGTCGAGGCAGTCGAAGCCACTATAGATGGAGGGTTACAGGCTCCCGAGAAGCAACACTCCCAGCAGCCTCCAACTCTTCGGCACAGCAGTTTGAGCTGTGATCATCTTGCAGCCATGGCCGCCGTCGCTTCTTCTGCTGCCGTGATCGTGCCTGCCGGTATCCAGCAGACGGCTGCTGCCAGCACCTCTGCTCAGAGGCAGACTGTCGGCGCCTTCACCGGACTCAAGGGCGCCTCTCTCTTCTCTGCTCGCTCTAACGAGTGGGCAGCCAAGACTGTCTCCAACTCTAGCCGAGTGTCATGCATGAAGGTGAGGCAGCTTGTGGCTTTCAGAGTTATTACAGCATTTACGAATCTCTCATTGTTCTAGTGAATAACCAATACGGTAGATCGGAAACTGTTAAACGGCCATCGCAATCATTAATTCTTGCGATTTTCAGTTAAATGTGTATTAGCGGCCCAATTAATTAATGTGGTAGCTGCATTTTGGCTGCTGTTAGTGTCCAGGTTCTCATGAAAACCAGATCGTAGCTCCCACATCTTGTCATGCTGTTCAAGAACACCAATATACTTCATCAGATCAGAAGTTGATAGCCAGTACCGCTAAGAATCCACTTTTGGTGTTGACAATGCAATCTTGTATTCCTGAGCATAAACCTTTAGGATCATCTTTTTCGCAAATGTCTAACAGAAACTTTGTAATTCGGTTTGTTCTGCATTCAGAAAAGAATCAACTGTTTCTTCGCTTGCTTGCTTTAAAGTTTGTTTCTTCTCACGTAGTTTTTGTTTATTGAAGACATCAGTCGGTGCTTATTTTTTGACATTTTGTTTCCTCGTTCGTTTATAGGTGTGGTCTCCCATCGACAACCCTCGCTTTGAGACTCTCTCCTACCTTCCCCCTCTTTCCGACTCCGCCATTGCCAAGGAGATCGACTACCTGTTGAAGAACAACTGGGTTCCCTGCCTGGAGTTCGACCAGAACGGCGTCATCTACCGTGAGAACAATGCCGGCCCCGGATACTATGATGGCCGATACTGGACGATGTGGAAGTTGCCCATGTTCGGATGCACTGACTCTTCCCAGGTGTTGAGGGAGATCCAGGAGGCCAAGAGGGCCTACCCTGACACATACATCCGATGCCTCGGATTCGACAACATCAAGCAAGTGCAGTGTGTGTCCTTCATTGTCCACAAGCCAATCTAAATGCACTTTTTTTAAGTGCTTTAGAAAATTAGCCGAGATTACATGAGATTGCAGAGCCAGAAGCGGCTAGTTATGACAGTACCAAATTGGTGCTACCCGCCTAGCTTCTCCAGTTTTGTAAATTAGATTTCTAGAATGTAGCCCAATTTTTGTCCTGAAAAGTGACCATTATTGTATGTTCGAGTATTTTAATTCAGATCACTTAAATCGTCCTATACAGTGCCAATTTTTCTTTTGCCAACTGGAAATGCCTTGTTATTTGTTCTCTCTAAAAATGGAAATGCCTGCCGATGCCTTTTTTTGCAAAACTACTTTTGTTAGCTAACTTGTGCATTGAAACTAGTGTATAAGTCAGCGCTTGTGCATAAGTCAGCGCTTTTATCGGAAGGTTGTAATATTCTGTAATTTTCTTCAATGTTGTGTCTCGGTGTTGACATCATCATATAAAACTGTCAGTGTTTCTCGGTTCTGTGCCACGAAACTGGGTCCAAAGGCGAAATTTGAGTAATCTAATCGAAAAGGATTGAAATCTACAGTTCAGTATGAGAACAAGCTTTAATTGCAATTTAAACTTTAACATGTTTAGGAGAAACCTTCTCCTAGGATTAGAATTAAAGCAAACGCTTATTTGTATCAGGATAAAGACTAGTTTTGCAGTTATCGAGGGATGTTTGATTTTTGTGTTCGCATTTTCCCCTTTTCGGTCAGTAAATAATACATCACATGCCCTGGTCTGTTACTCAAAAGAGTTGGTTTTTCATTCTTTTGTTGGCTGAACTGAGTGCTGACAGAGCTAATTTGTCTTATAAGCAATGGTGATTTTAGGACTCTCAATTAATGTGGATATGGAACTTGTAGGTCCGAACTTGTCCGAATTACATACAGCTCATTGAAGGACACACATTAAAGGATGGACAATTATCAATTCTAACTCTGCTGCAAATGATTGAGGAGGCTGGGAATGTTCTGGAGAGGGTCGATGATGATGCTTTAGTAGTGAATATCAAAGGAGCAGTATCTCACAGGGAGGCGGAAAAGGTAAGTGTACTACACATGATGGCACAGGGGGGTGGAGAGAGAGAGGAGAGGCACAGAGAAGCAGAGAAGGAAAGTGTATGTCACAAGTGTATGACACAAAGACACAAGAGGGGCAGAGAGACATGGGGCACAGACGTGGAGAAGGCAATGGGAAGAGGCAGGAACAGAGAGCAGATAACGCAAGTGCTCAGGGAGGCAGCGAAGGTGAATGAATTATTCCAGGATCAGACATGCTTTTTTTTAACTTGATTACTTCGAGTAAATCTTCTTGGAGTAATAATTTGAATAGATGTACAGTTTTCTTATAAGCATATTATTGGAGGATCAAACGTGTATGCTCATATATTTTTGGATAGCTCTTTTTGGAGTAAAACTGCAGTTGATTCCTATCACTATTTAGAACCTGTACTTTTAGGAATGTCAGTAAATTTTCTGTATTATCCTCCTATCATTTTGTTTGCAGATGGTATTCCTATGATGATTTTGGAAATTTTGGAAATTTCAGTTTCTCATCTGGTGAACTCGTGTTGCTTTTTCAAAAAGTTTCCGGCATTGACTTAGTCTTTTTTTTGTGCAATTTTGCTGTAGCTTTGTCTATTAAATTCTTATTTCCATCATCTTTTACATTTTCTCAGTTTTTTATTTACAGTCTTTTCATTAATCTGTCAATAGTGTAGCGTTTTTTCCATCTTTTGCATGCTCC
Organism: Zygnema cylindricum; assembly: GCA_037447655.1. Taxonomy (NCBI): domain Eukaryota; kingdom Viridiplantae; phylum Streptophyta; class Zygnematophyceae; order Zygnematales; family Zygnemataceae; genus Zygnema; species Zygnema cylindricum. Next base: position 128,450 of record JBBHKE010000071.1, on the reverse strand, counting down.
CATTCTGTTGTCATATTTTTTACTATGTTATCTTTTTTTTCTGGACTTTATCAACCTTTGCCCTAACATTTTTATTTTTTTTTGCAGGCAAACCATGAAAGAAAACATTGTGACTCCTCAATTTGTAATTTTAATTGAATTTTAAGCTTGTTTTTGGGTGCATTAATCGGGATTTCGACTGTTATTTGAGCTTTTTAAGTTTATTTCTGGTGCTTCTCTTGGATTTCGAACAGTATTTGAATTTTAAACCTATTTTCGGTGCCTTAATTCCCCCTACTCATTTGAATTTTAATTAAGTTTTGAAACCTGATTTTTGGTGTGGATTTTCTGGTTTTGCCCTCTCAGGTACTGAAACAAATGGGAAATGGGGGTTGTATTCCAAAAAAAATGAGGGAAGAAAAACGAGGGAAATAAAGAATGGGGGTTGTATGTTAATGGAGGCTTATGGGGGGTACACGGATGTCATTCCCAAAGTGAGACGAATCCTAACCGAAATGAGGGAGAGAGGAATTGAACCGGACGTGGTGACTTATAAGAAACTTGTGGGTGTTTTTTGAAAATAAGGGTGTTTAAAAGAGAGAATTACACTTTTAAAAAATATATGGTGGAAGGCGGAATCGAGCCCGATAAGAAAACTTTTAGTGGACTTTTTTCCTTATGGGAAAGGGAGATTCCCTAAAGAGACACGCGGTATTTACAGGTGAGATCTGCAGGTTTTGACATTTTCACATGCAATTTCATCATTTCAGTTTTTGAGGTATTTCACTGCTTATATTTTTTAGTTATTTCGAGGTAGATGCTAGACGGAAGCCAGTAATTCGGAGTGGGAGTTTGTCCCAAAATGGATAGTTAAATTTTGTAGTGTTTCTAATTTTATTGGTGGAGTAAAATTAGGAAGTCGTTCACAGGGAAGTTCACTTTATACCTTAGTAAGCAGTTTAGATAGGCTCACTAGAACCTTCACATTTACTACCGTTAATAACTAGAAAGACTAATTAGCATTTCTTAGTTCTGGACATTAAAATATTGAGCACGGCAAGATTTTCATGAGCAGTAAAACGCATTTGGAAAGCTTTTTCTTTTTCGAAATGCTTCGTCTTTTATAATAACCAAATTACGATGAGATTTGCATGTAAAACCCAGACCCTTATATTTCAGAAAAATCTCATAGCTGTAGGATTTATATAGGTAATATACATGTACAGGGGGGGGGGCTGTAAGTATTGACGACGCACTATTGCCTACTTGGAGAGTTAGTGCCTCAATAGTGCAATCTTATATACATATATAAATATATCAATCTTATATTTAATGTTCCTTAATAAAGGTTCATAATAATACCAAGACATGACTTGTATGATGCCAATAATATAACTCCTGGCCAATCATCCGTTTCAAAACAGTTTTACTCCTTGTGCTCTGTGAAATAATTGATCCTATTGAATACAACTTCCCACATGGTCATCAAAATTTCACCATGTTTATTTACCTTGCTGTCACTGAAATTGCTGTGGAATTGTTGCTGCTATAATTGTTGTCATGAACTTTTGAATGTGCTTTTTATTTAGTATGGACAAGTTGGAGGTGTTGTTGTATGTATAAAAACAATTCGTATATGTTTGGAAAAGATTGAAGAGCTACAGTCAAAGGACAGCTACTCCCATTTCTGGGAACTTTGAAACAGTTTTAGAAGTTTTAGAAGTTGGCTGTGAGCAGCAAATCAGCTTTCTTCATTCTTATCAAACTTTATTATTAAATATCTTCTTGCAATTTGATCAATAACTGCATGGCTCAACGTTAACAACCGACTTTTTTTCACTGTCAACCTATTTCTCTGCGCTTCTGACGACCTTTTTGAGTAGAGGCTGCGATATCTTTGAGATCCTGTGAAAGTGGGAGACTGGTGCCTCTGTCGGTAGGGAATTCAGTGCTATTTCTTCTTTATTGAAATTTTCTTCCTAATAAGCCTACTCCGAGTATAACTATTTAAATCAACTTTTATTCATGCACATGTGTCTGGTTTTCGTTTAGGGTTCGTGCTATCACAAGCCGACTTATAATATAGTTTTGGCTAAATCTAGAATTTTCGATCCGGATCCGCACTAAAATACATCTGATAGGCAAAAACTACAACTATTAAGTATGATAGTTTGAGGACCAAATCTAATGAGGCTTCTTGGGCTTCATTTAATGTGAATTCAAAGGCCTCCAATTTCTCATCTGCCTCTTTTACTGTAGACCTAGTCTGACGTGATACATGGACTGTCTCAAAGTAAAAAAAAAAAAAAAGGGGGAGACAACATGATGAAAACGTCTCTGATCAAGATTTGGCACTGTGACTTTCTTTTCACTATTTAATACAGCTAATTACCGTGCAATTATCAGCCAGTAATTGCCAGTTATCGAAATATCAATATTCATTTGCAAAGTCGGTGAATCTGTTTTTCCAAATGATTATGATGTTTTTTTTGCGATTAATCGAGAGTGATTTTTTTTTATAAGCGACATTACTGAATTATCTTAGTCATACGTGATGGGATCAAATTAAACTTATCTGGATGTGTCTGTGAATAAAGAAAACGTTGGAGGAAGTGTAGTTGAACTGATTACATTAAAAATAACGCAATAATGAACAGTTGACATAAACAAGAAATAAATTTGCTGAAAGACGGCCAAAATTTAAAAGAAAGAACTTAAACCTAAGAAGTTTGGGAATACACATCTGTGTTTATTTTCCAGTGTCTAGCATCTACCTCGAAATAACTAAAAAATATAAGCAGTGAAATACCTCAAAAACTGAAATGATGAAATTGCATGTGAAAATGTCAAAACCTGCAGATCTCACCTGTAAATACCGCGTGTCTCTTTAGGGAATCTCCCTTTCCCATAAGGAAAAAAGTCCACTAAAAGTTTTCTTATCGGGCTCGATTCCGCCTTCCACCATATATTTTTTAAAAGTGTAATTCTCTCTTTTAAACACCCTTATTTTCAAAAAACACCCACAAGTTTCTTATAAGTCACCACGTCCGGTTCAATTCCTCTCTCCCTCATTTCGGTTAGGATTCGTCTCACTTTGGGAATGACATCCGTGTACCCCCCATAAGCCTCCATTAACATACAACCCCCATTCTTTATTTCCCTCGTTTTTCTTCCCTCATTTTTTTTGGAATACAACCCCCATTTCCCATTTGTTTCAGTACCTGAGAGGGCAAAACCAGAAAATCCACACCAAAAATCAGGTTTCAAAACTTAATTAAAATTCAAATGAGTAGGGGGAATTAAGGCACCGAAAATAGGTTTAAAATTCAAATACTGTTCGAAATCCAAGAGAAGCACCAGAAATAAACTTAAAAAGCTCAAATAACAGTCGAAATCCCGATTAATGCACCCAAAAACAAGCTTAAAATTCAATTAAAATTACAAATTGAGGAGTCACAATGTTTTCTTTCATGGTTTGCCTGCAAAAAAAAATAAAAATGTTAGGGCAAAGGTTGATAAAGTCCAGAAAAAAAAGATAACATAGTAAAAAATATGACAACAGAATGGGAGCATGCAAAAGATGGAAAAAACGCTACACTATTGACAGATTAATGAAAAGACTGTAAATAAAAAACTGAGAAAATGTAAAAGATGATGGAAATAAGAATTTAATAGACAAAGCTACAGCAAAATTGCACAAAAAAAAGACTAAGTCAATGCCGGAAACTTTTTGAAAAAGCAACACGAGTTCACCAGATGAGAAACTGAAATTTCCAAAATTTCCAAAATCATCATAGGAATACCATCTGCAAACAAAATGATAGGAGGATAATACAGAAAATTTACTGACATTCCTAAAAGTACAGGTTCTAAATAGTGATAGGAATCAACTGCAGTTTTACTCCAAAAAGAGCTATCCAAAAATATATGAGCATACACGTTTGATCCTCCAATAATATGCTTATAAGAAAACTGTACATCTATTCAAATTATTACTCCAAGAAGATTTACTCGAAGTAATCAAGTTAAAAAAAAGCATGTCTGATCCTGGAATAATTCATTCACCTTCGCTGCCTCCCTGAGCACTTGCGTTATCTGCTCTCTGTTCCTGCCTCTTCCCATTGCCTTCTCCACGTCTGTGCCTCATGTCTCTCTGCCCCTCTTGTGTCTTTGTGTCATACACTTGTGACATACACTTTCCTTCTCTGCTTCTCTGTGCCTCTCCTCTCTCTCTCCGCCCCCCTGTGCCATCATGTGTAGTACACTTACCTTTTCCGCCTCCCTGTGAGATACTGCTCCTTTGATATTCACTACTAAAGCATCATCATCGACCCTCTCCAGAACATTCCCAGCCTCCTCAATCATTTGCAGCAGAGTTAGAATTGATAATTGTCCATCCTTTAATGTGTGTCCTTCAATGAGCTGTATGTAATTCGGACAAGTTCGGACCTACAAGTTCCATATCCACATTAATTGAGAGTCCTAAAATCACCATTGCTTATAAGACAAATTAGCTCTGTCAGCACTCAGTTCAGCCAACAAAAGAATGAAAAACCAACTCTTTTGAGTAACAGACCAGGGCATGTGATGTATTATTTACTGACCGAAAAGGGGAAAATGCGAACACAAAAATCAAACATCCCTCGATAACTGCAAAACTAGTCTTTATCCTGATACAAATAAGCGTTTGCTTTAATTCTAATCCTAGGAGAAGGTTTCTCCTAAACATGTTAAAGTTTAAATTGCAATTAAAGCTTGTTCTCATACTGAACTGTAGATTTCAATCCTTTTCGATTAGATTACTCAAATTTCGCCTTTGGACCCAGTTTCGTGGCACAGAACCGAGAAACACTGACAGTTTTATATGATGATGTCAACACCGAGACACAACATTGAAGAAAATTACAGAATATTACAACCTTCCGATAAAAGCGCTGACTTATGCACAAGCGCTGACTTATACACTAGTTTCAATGCACAAGTTAGCTAACAAAAGTAGTTTTGCAAAAAAAGGCATCGGCAGGCATTTCCATTTTTAGAGAGAACAAATAACAAGGCATTTCCAGTTGGCAAAAGAAAAATTGGCACTGTATAGGACGATTTAAGTGATCTGAATTAAAATACTCGAACATACAATAATGGTCACTTTTCAGGACAAAAATTGGGCTACATTCTAGAAATCTAATTTACAAAACTGGAGAAGCTAGGCGGGTAGCACCAATTTGGTACTGTCATAACTAGCCGCTTCTGGCTCTGCAATCTCATGTAATCTCGGCTAATTTTCTAAAGCACTTAAAAAAAGTGCATTTAGATTGGCTTGTGGACAATGAAGGACACACACTGCACTTGCTTGATGTTGTCGAATCCGAGGCATCGGATGTATGTGTCAGGGTAGGCCCTCTTGGCCTCCTGGATCTCCCTCAACACCTGGGAAGAGTCAGTGCATCCGAACATGGGCAACTTCCACATCGTCCAGTATCGGCCATCATAGTATCCGGGGCCGGCATTGTTCTCACGGTAGATGACGCCGTTCTGGTCGAACTCCAGGCAGGGAACCCAGTTGTTCTTCAACAGGTAGTCGATCTCCTTGGCAATGGCGGAGTCGGAAAGAGGGGGAAGGTAGGAGAGAGTCTCAAAGCGAGGGTTGTCGATGGGAGACCACACCTATAAACGAACGAGGAAACAAAATGTCAAAAAATAAGCACCGACTGATGTCTTCAATAAACAAAAACTACGTGAGAAGAAACAAACTTTAAAGCAAGCAAGCGAAGAAACAGTTGATTCTTTTCTGAATGCAGAACAAACCGAATTACAAAGTTTCTGTTAGACATTTGCGAAAAAGATGATCCTAAAGGTTTATGCTCAGGAATACAAGATTGCATTGTCAACACCAAAAGTGGATTCTTAGCGGTACTGGCTATCAACTTCTGATCTGATGAAGTATATTGGTGTTCTTGAACAGCATGACAAGATGTGGGAGCTACGATCTGGTTTTCATGAGAACCTGGACACTAACAGCAGCCAAAATGCAGCTACCACATTAATTAATTGGGCCGCTAATACACATTTAACTGAAAATCGCAAGAATTAATGATTGCGATGGCCGTTTAACAGTTTCCGATCTACCGTATTGGTTATTCACTAGAACAATGAGAGATTCGTAAATGCTGTAATAACTCTGAAAGCCACAAGCTGCCTCACCTTCATGCATGACACTCGGCTAGAGTTGGAGACAGTCTTGGCTGCCCACTCGTTAGAGCGAGCAGAGAAGAGAGAGGCGCCCTTGAGTCCGGTGAAGGCGCCGACAGTCTGCCTCTGAGCAGAGGTGCTGGCAGCAACCGTCTGCTGGATACCGGCAGGCACGATCACGGCAGCAGAAGAAGCGACGGCGGCCATGGCTGCAAGATGATCACAGCTCAAACTGCTGTGCCGAAGAGTTGGAGGCTGCTGGAAGTGATACTTCCCGGGAGCCTGTAACCCTCCATCTATAGTGGCTTCGACTGCCTCGACACGAGCGTAGACCGAACCTGGATCACACGAGGCACATCCGAACCTATCTACAAATCAGCCGGACGGCCGTCTACCGAAGGTTTGCTTGTTTCTTCCGAGCGTCAACGGTAAGGAACGAAGCTGAACGCCCAGGTATTACACATGGTTGAGCCTCGGTAAGAATCTCTTTTGTTTTTATCTTTACAGCCTTGGTACAGCGATTACCGCGAGGGAATAGTGTGGCTGAACTAGATTCGAGTATTGTGGATAAAAGCGAAACATAGGCTATCAGAAAAGGAAAAAAAGCAAGTTTTGAGTGTGTGGACGCAAAAAAGCGCTCTCAAAAGCGACTTTTTAAGGCGGTGGTACATGCTTCAATTCGAATTTTGTTGGTATGTCGAATTATATATCGATCCACTTTGGACCATCGTTATAGACCCGGAAACGAGATCGGACATACGCGACAAAAAACTTATGGACTACTGTAGCTTGAAATGTTCACGTAACCATACGGTTCTTAGGTCGAACGGTATACCTTGCGAAACGGCGGCTTTTCATGACGACTATACAAACTCCCGTGCCCGTGCCATGTGCACGCTAACGATATTCGCGCAAAGGTTGGGGACGTGCGCGCGTGTCTGACTGCTGTAATTGGCGCACATTTCTGCGGCGCGATCTTGGCTCATCGTTCCGAACGGGTGACGTGTTGGTATTGTACTGAACTGTACCACTCGAATGGAATCCAATTTTGTACTTTGAGCATCTAGGAGCTTGGCCTTTTGTCGGCTGCATTCTGTTACGAAGTGAAGTCACGACGACTATATTATTACTGTACTGTACTCCTCGTTCGATAACATTATTCATACTCTACACCGCCAATCGTTATTAGCGTTGTGTACGCTAATTCCGTCCCGCTTTTTTTTTTTTTTATTCTCAAATAGAATTATCCACACTATTTAAAAAAGCCCTAATTCCTAATTAGAATAGTCGATTTCTTCGAAAATTTCCAAATTCCCAATTAGCGTAAACCACGCTAATTATTCCTAAAATACGCTAAAAAACTTACACGCTAATAACGATTGGCGGTGTACTGAACCTTGCAGATTTTTGTACCGTTCTGCCTAGATACTGTACGAAACTGGTTATTTCTGTCCTTAAGGTCGTTGTCGCGTAGCTCCGATTTAGATCCTGGGTAGGTAACGAAGATTTTAGTTGGTCGACGCTTGTCGCTCCAGATAAAGTGCTTTCTGACAAATCAACTATCTTAAAAGCCACCTGGCGGAAGTGGATAAATTTCCTGTTGTCGTGTTGGACGTGCTCAACGTAGTCTGTCCACTCAAGCTCGAAAAAATCATAAAACATAGACGAAATAACGCCCATTTCGTGAATATTATGGATTCAAAATCCGACAAGGTTTCGACACGCAACATGTGTGAGACAAAAGCACAAAAGCGTCCACGCATGGTGCATTTTCACGGGAATTCGGTAAAACACTAAGGGTGGCCTTCCATTAGCGAAAAAGTGGGGCTTTTTACTGAGGGCCGTACCGTTTCGTACAGGTTCGTACCAATTTTTTTTTTTTGAAGGAAAACATCATTACGGATAAATGTCCAAGGTTGTAGGCGTAAATTCGAACCGTCGGATGCTATTATACTTTTTATCTGTGACGCCACATCACTACACCGCCAATCGTTATTAGCGCTGAAGTTTATTTAGCGTATAAAACCAATTACAGTGGTGTACGCTATTTAAGAATAAGGGACTTTTAAAAAAAAACATACATTCTAATTGTTTACTAATGCTAATTTGGGTCTTTAACATAATGAAATGTCGGTTGCAAACCTGCTTACAGTAATAAAAGTAGCCGTACAATTTATTTCAGATCGTACACTGTCACGTAACAGTGTAAATCATTCCAACGTACATGTTAGAATATTTCACCGCAGTTAGGCGTCAGGTTTTCGCCGTTAAGTATTCAATTTTGATACAGTTGTACGGAGTGTAATTTCTACGAACGTATCGATTACGCAACGTTTGTTGTTTCAACGGTTGGTCGCTTTTCCGTTTTACGTCGACATTGTACGGTAGTAAGGGTTCTTTACTCTAATAATGTCGCGACGTTTGTTTTATTAGCATGAATTCATGCTAAAATGTGTGTGAATTCAAAAATGGATGCATTTCCGTTTGTCGCCCTAACTTGTGACCGGTATTAGCGTTAATGTAATGACGTAATAGAGTAAACTCCTATTCTAAATTGGTCCCAATTGTACAATCTCAACAACCACCTCGTCTCAAGTGTGTAATTCAGTGACCTCCATTGGTACACAGAATGTCCAGCTTATGTGAAGCCTCTAGGATAGTATATGCACTTTTGACTTTGACAATGAATAAGTCCCACCCTGGGACGCAAAATCTCTGACCAACTACACCCCTGTGTAGCCTGGACTCCCCTGAGTCCGCAGCAAAAAGAATCAATGAATTTGCTCACCTGAGCATTAAGTTATGGTTGACCAAAGTTGGTCTATAAATACAAGTGCACTCTGGGAGAGAGGCTGGAAAACCAAAAATATTCTAAGTCCTAAGCTACCTCTCTAAGCCTACTACTAAGGTACTTCGACCAATCATAAGACTGTAAAGTACAAGAAGGTACAGGTACCGCTGTACTTCTTGTACGACCATAGTACGGCATGGCCGTTCCCGCTGACGCGTGTCAGTTCCGGAGCCGTAGTTGCTCCTCCCGTGATATCCGCTACCCAACCATATGTTGCCACGTGTCATCCACCGACATCTGGTCCGCAAACCGTCAAACGGCTATTCCGGCATTCCAGCATTCCGGCTCCACTGTGAGCCGTTCGATCAGATCTAAACATTTTATTTCGTCCGTCAAAAATTAAATGTTAATTCGTATATTTCGTGTGGTCCCGATTTCGTGCGGACCGGTATGTTTCCATACATAAATCGTCCCGTAATTAGTTAAATGAAATGTCCGGCGCGGTATTGTTGGAATTTAAGTATTTTCTAGGTCTAGAGATTGCAAAATAAAAAGCAAAATAATAGATATTGATAGCCTGCCTCTAACTCCTCACTCAAGTCTCCATACTTGTCGCAGTCACTGAAGACTGGGGGAGGAGTTAGCCATGGCTGCCTGTGCTGTCTAGAGAGAGACAGGCAGTTGTTTTATAAGGTTTACCCAACCATATGTTGCCACGTGTCATCCACCGACATCTGGTCCGCAAACCGTCAAACGGCTATTCCGGCATTCCGACATTTCGGCATTCCGGCTCCACTGTGAGCCGTTCGATCAGATCTAAACATTTGATTTCGTCCGTCGAAAATTAAATGTTAATTCGTATATTTCGTGTGGTCCCGATTTCGTGCGGACAGGTATGTTTCCATGCATAAATCGTCCCGTAATTAGTTAAATGAAATGTCTGGCGCGGTATTGTTGGAATTTAAGTATTTTCTAGGTCTAGAGATTGCAAAATAAAAAGCAAAATAATAGATATTGACAGCCTGCCTCTAACTCCTCACTCAAGTCTCCATACTTGTCGCAGTCACTGAAGACTGGGGGAGGAGTTAGCCATGGCTGCCTGTGCTGTCTAGAGAGAGACAGGCAGTTGTTTTATAAGGTTTTCTCTCTAAAAGGTGTTTGACGGAGCCTGGATTTGATCTTGATACCTGTCATGCGTCAAATCTGCAGCAGCCGGTAACCTTATCCAAATAGTCTAAATTATATGATAAAACATATGTGGTATGATATATATTTACATAGTTACAATAAGACTAATTCATTTAACGAGAACAATATGCATACTGCATAGAAACAATTGTGTAAAGTACGACGTACGGTACGGATAAGAAATAAATACCGCGCAGTTTGTTTGACGCCGGAAAGAATACCGCGCAAGTATTTATGACGGCCACGATTGAAATCCAAATTTGATCGGACGGCCGCGAAGGATGCCGAGATCGCGGAGTACGTTTTTGGCGGTTTGCGATCACCGCCACATTGAGTGACACGTGGCAAAACTACATTGGATTGCGGCAACTCCGGGGATTACGGAAACGAATCCGGATATGACACGTGTCAACATTTTGGCCATGTCGTACTATGGCCGTACATAAAGTACACCGACACCTGTACTTTTCTGTACGACACAGTGTTTTAATTGGTGCCGTACTTCAGTAGATAGAGTTTTAGAGGGAGATAGGACTTAGAAAAATTTGGCAGATAGGACCCTCTCTCTAAGAGAGCACCTTGTATAAATGGCTAACTTTGGGCAGCCATAACTATCAATTTACTTGACCATTTTCAGTGATTTTTTTTGCTGCGGACTCAGGGGAGTCCACGCTACACAGGGGTGTAGTCGGTCATAGTTTTTGTCTGCGAAGGTGGCTGCATTTCTAAGGAAAAGTCAAAGTGGGTGAATGTGTCCAAATCTCATATTCTAACTTTGCATTCTGTGGTGGAACTGAGCACATTGAAAGTGTTATTTCACAGGGGTGAATCTATATTGGGGTTCTAAGTGTCAAGGGGCGAGTCACTTGGGTTTATATCAACTTGGAGTCGGCACTATCTAGATTAGCTTCTTTTGGATCTGCATACTCTGAGGGCCTATAGAGGTCTCAGAGTTTCAAGCTTTAAATAAATATCGCGCCATATTCATTTATCGATTTCTTCAAGACTTACCGGATAAGGCGCGCGGCTAGGTACGGTGATCATCCAGAGGTCACTGGATCAAGTCCCACAAGGGGCAGTTATATTTTGCAGAAAAACTGTACTGAAGTAGGTCACTGGACACCTACTAGTGGTATGGATCGGCGCGCGGAATAGGCCATTCAGAACTTCTTTAGCTATTTACTTATACCGCGCTATAAATAAATTTCGAACTTTGAGACTCTGGAGATATCCGGGAGTCTCATACGTCTAGGTTTTCTTCGATTAGATCTATCACGGCTG
>JBBHKE010000071.1:35000-117012 GCA_037447655.1 Zygnema cylindricum | reverse complement strand
CTAGCTCCCTCTCCAATTTCTTAGTGACTGCGACAAGTTTGAGAGTTGGAGAGAGAAGTTAGAGGTAGACTGCCTCGGCTTCTTTCTTATTTCTATTCAGACCTAGAAAATACTTTAAAAGACCATTTATTTCTACACTCCCCTTATTTTCTAGTTAATGTTTAATTTCAGACCACACTTTTCCCTGCAGAAAATTAGCTTAGGGGAAGGTAAGGTTTGGTCATCATATCTGCTACCATCTCACTATCTGGTCGGTACTCTAAACTGATTATTTTGTTTTCTACTTTCTCTCTAACAAAGCTGAGTCTAATGTCCATGTGTTTAGCTTTAAAATGATATTTAGGATTGGCAGAAATAGCGATTACTACTTGATTATCACAAAAAAATTTCTGCAAACCACTCTTAAGGTGACCAAGCTCACCAAGCAAAGACTTGACCCACATCAATTCTTTTACAGCAGAGCAAGAGGCCATATGCTCAGCCTCCATGGTGGATTGAGCAATAACTTTTTGTTGTTTGCTACTCCAACAGCAAGCCCCATCACCCACATATAATACATATCCAGAAGTGCATCTCCTCATCGGAGCATCACCATAACTAGCATCACTCCAGTAGTGATGTCAGTATCCTCCCCACCCAAATGCAACCATAGATCCCTAGTTCCTATCAAATATCTAAGGACCCTCTTAGCTGCCTCCCAATCCATCTTAGTGGGAGCATTTAGACTTCTACTCAGCAGTCCTACGGCTGCAGCTAAATCCGGCCGGGTACAATTCATAAAATAGATTAGACTTCCTACTACTTGCCTGTAAAGAATAGTCTGCATGAACTTCTATTCTTCAGGAGATAATTCCTCGTCTAAGACTATGACTCCTTCTTCCTCACTCCCCTCACTTCCCTTCTTCAACTCCATTGGAGTTGTACAATTATTAGCTTTATCCATCTGAATTTTTTTAAGCATGTTCCCTATTGCTTCGTTTTGAGTCAATCATATAATCTTTTTTTTTCGGTCTCTTTCTACTTGAATTCCCAAAATATATTTTTCTTCCCCCATATCATTCATTTCAAATCTCCCCTTAAGATCGGTTTTCAGTTTATTATTTTTTTCCATTGATTTACTTAAAATAAGCAAATCATCAACATAAATTGCAATAAATATAAAACCTTCCTCATCTTCAAAAACATAGATTGAGTGATCTAAGCTGATCTGGATATATCCTAGACCGGTAAGAAACCCATCAAGCTTCTTATTCCACTGTCGAGGCGCCTGTTTCAAACCATAAAGAGAATTAATAAGTCGGCATACTTTACTCTCTTCTCCTTCCTCCACAAATTCTTCGGGTCTATCCCTTGATTCCGAATTAAATTTCCACCACGTCTTCCGCTTCGGGTAGAGTTGTCACTAGAGTTTCGACAACCGAGTCATTTTTTGTCTGATTTGTACCTGCAAGAATGTCATCTTCTCTTAAACCTGGATAGTTAGGAAGCTCAAATTCATCAGAATTTTCTTACTCAAATCTGATTCTAACTGACTTTGTATATTTGAAGGGATCCACAGACTTTCTTTCATCCATAACTACTAGATGCTTTACTAAGATTATGTCATCCCTTTTTAGATTATAAACTCTATATCCTTTAACATCGTTATCATATCCTAATAAGTATCCCGGTTTTCATTTAGGATCTAGCTTCCAATTAGACAGATCTGTATCTAGACTAAATACTTGACTGCCGAAAACCTTTAAGTGAGATATGTTTCGTTTCCGACCTGTCCATCGCTCATAAGGTGTTTGATCTTTTATAGCTGAAGTAAGAACTTTATTTTTGAGGTAATTAGCACAGTTCATTGCTACTGCCCAAAACCTTTTTGTTATCTTCTTATCTGACAACATACTTCTAGCACTATCACTTAGTGTTCTATTTAACCTTTCAGCTACCCCATTCTGTTCCGGGTTTTTTTCTGGAACTGTCTTTTGGTGTTCGACCCCATCTTCCCTCAGAAAATCCTCAAATTGGTTAGAAGTATACTCTCCACCATTGTCACTCTTTATTCTCTTGATTGGAGTTTCACAGAGTTTTTCGCTTCATGCTTTATATTGTCTAAAACAATCCTAATCTTCCGACTTGTTTTTCAAAAAATACACTCGGGAATACTGAGACTAATCATCAGTGATAGTCATCATAAATCTCTTCCCCTTTGGTGAGGGCACTTTAGCCTGTCCCCTAATATCTGTGTGTACTAGATCTATAATTATTTCTCCCTTATAGGTGGTTGTTTTAGGAAAGGGTAATCTGTGTGCTTTACCATGAGCACATCCACTACAATCAATTATATTATCACTCTCACTGAACTGAATCCCTTCCACCACTCCTATCTTTTTCATCTCTCTTAACTTATCTAGATTCACATGCCGAAGCCTCTTATGCCACATCATAATATCATGAACACCAGCATAATAAAGTTTCTTCGTTTCATTATATAATATCAGCCTCAACATCCCATGGCTACCTTTCTCAGCAATGAAATAGACATCCTCCTCATAACTAGCAGTAAAGACTCCTTCCCTAGTGGTATCCTCCTCAAAACTAGCAGTAAAGACTCCTTCCCTAGTGCTAGTAAAAAAACCCTTATCATCTAATACAGATGTAGAGATGAGGTTTTTGTTCAGCTCCGGAATAAAAAATACATCGGAGAATGTTACTATGGATGTCTTTCCTTCTACTAACACTTTCAGATCTACCGATCCTACAAGAGTAGTGGTGACTATCCTCCCATCCCCGTACTCTATCTCTACGGTGTAAATCTTTCTTATCTTAGTGAACAAGTGCCTATCCTTACGCATGTGCATGGAGGCACGTGAATGTACAATCTAGCGTGCTTCACCTTTGAATCCACCGTAAACACATTTCTGCCTTTATGGAATTTGGACCTCGTTTTTTGCCCCCAACTCCTCATCTAAAAGGAGCTCATCGTCCTCATCCTCGGATTCCGCCTCATGTACTTGTGTCACAAGGGCCTTTTTCTTTCCTCTCGTGGTACCACCGATCTCCCCCTCCCCTCCACGATCTTGGCGTTAATTCTGGCCGTCCGATTAAATTCACATTTAATCGCAGCCGTAATAAATACATGCGCGGTATTCGTTTCACTAATGGAATAAATGCGCGGTATTGGTTTCGTATTCATACCGGAATCCGTACTTTCACATTAACTGGATGTATGTCTCCCGAAATCAGTAACAGTTAAATGAACTATCCTCTGTTAAATATTTAAATAAATATCAAACCCTATGATACGTAACACAACTTCTAAAACTAACGGCTAAGGCTAACAGCTACCGGTTGTCCACCGGCCGGTAGGTACCAGGATCAAATCCTGTGGCCGGCACAAATCTTTTAGTAAATTAAACCCCTAACTAAAATATATTTTCCCGTAAACCTTTGGATAGCCTAGGTAGCCATGGCTCTAGCTCCCTCTCCAATTTCTCAATGACTGCGACAAGTTTGAGAGTTGGAGAGAGAAGTTAGAGGTAGACTGCCTCGGCTTCTTTCTTATTTCTATTCAGACATAGAAAATACTTTAAAAGACCATTAATTTCTATAGTTATCGTATGTCTGTACTGTTGTTTTTGAAAGTTTTAAGTCTCAGCAAATTTATAGGACGGCGGAAAAATAGATTTATATGGACACGCATCATCACTTGAATCACAGTGTAGGTTTTTGAATGGTACAGACAACGCAGCTGCGACGCAGATGAAACAAGCGCAGCTGCGATTATTTTTGATTTGGTCTGTACGGACAAACGCAGCCTGCGACGCAACGGGACAAACGCAACTGCAGATATTTTGGTACATGACAACGCAGTTGCTACGCAACAAGACAAACGCAGCTGCTGCTAACTTTTGTATATGATAACGCAGCTGCTACGAAGCTACGGATATTTGAATATAATCAGGAATTGGACTGCGCTACTGCGGTTGATTTGAATCAAGTCAACAAACGAGATTCACTTGCCAGGCGACAAGTATTTGATCAAATCATCTGTATAGGATTGTCAATCATATTGAGTGTACAGTGATAGATTAGTTCTTAGCGTAAGTAGGAGCACTTAGACCTAAGTGGCAATTTAGTTCTTTTGGATGTATCGTTTTGGAACACTTGTATTGGCGGTACAGCACTATGTAGTAGGACAACTGAGTGAAGAGTATAAGACTTAGGACGTAGAACATTTTATGTATCCAGACTTCCAAGTAGTAAAACTGCAAACAATTTTTGGGAAACTTCTGAGTATTATATCTTGAGTGTTGTCGGGTCAATTCTGCTAAAACTTTGGGAGTTGTCAGTGTTTATGCTAATCTATATTGTGATAGAGTTTTGTGAGGTTTGGATGCTTGTATAATAATTAGTGAGCACTTAAGAACAGCTGTTTGGTAGGATTCTTGATAGCTTCTGAGAGTGTATCATGTCTACTTCTACTACTACTGCTGCTCCTCCACCTGCATCGGTGGTTGTAGAACAACATGTATTGGCCAACCTGGCAAATTTCAATCCCTATTATGTGTTGTTTGGTCGAAAACCACTACTAGGTAGGAATGTACAAAAAGTCGCGAGCTTACTTTTACCTCTTATTTCTGATTCTTTGTATTTGGAAGAAATAACTAACCAAGCGTTGCTTTTTCGCTAGAGAAATGCCCATGGCTTTTGAAAATTTGCAGATTGCCCAACATCGCGACTCCTTACGGTTTGCAACAACTCGTAGTGGCAGTTACCGGCCACAACAAAAACCCTTCCGGGTGGGGGATTACGTTTATTTGCGACTGCAAACTTTTGATACACTCGACACGGATGTTTCAGCTCACATCTTGAGGATTACAAAAATCGACCCGAATGGATTATTAAGCCTACAAGGGGCCGACACGCAAAATTTGCAAGAGCATTCGAAAAATTGTGCCCCTTGCTATCTGCCCGATGTTTCCCACAACATGGACCAGTGGCTGATGTTGATTACCGAAGTGGCCGATGTTGATTACCGATGCCACTGAGTGCCAATTATGCCGGCGATCTGACGGAGAAACAACAATGCTCCTCTGTGACTATTGCAATCTGGGATTCCATATGGAGTGTTTGGTTCCAGCTCTGCACACTATCCCGGCTGGACAGTGGTTTTGCCACGGGTGTCGCGACCTACCGGCTGTCCTTACCAGCTCCCCCTCAAGATAAGGAGCTTTGGGGGGGGGGGAGAATTCTATCCTTACTTACCTGATCTTGCTTTGTTTTTTATTTTCTTGCTAGGTCCATGTGTTTGGAATAATTTGTTTTTCCGGGCAGATTCATTTATTCTTTCTTGCGTTATATATGTTTTGTACTTCGACAGGGGTCACAAATACTGTACATATGTAATGGTCATTCATTTTCTGGTATTTATTGGCGACCCACACTGGATGTGATGCATGCAATTCACGTTTGTACTGCCATGCACGACAACTGTCATGCCGTAAGACGTCAGCGAGTATTATGATTTAATTGTGTACTAATTGATGTTTCGGTGACATGACAGGTTCATATCCGAGAGTAAAACTAGAGATTCGTACGGGACAAGAGTCGGAATATACTCTTGTACGGCACCACGGGAACACGATGTGAAATCAGCGTGGAACTGGTTGTGGTACGGCATCAGACGTCAGGAATTCAAATGGTTACAAACATAACATATGTCTGAAATCATGAACCCTTGGAGGTTCATGCATCATTTTTGCTTAGCTTAGGGAGGGTTTTCATCCTCAAGGTGTAGATGTATGGCAGTCCGAGGCGGCCACGCAGCGGTCGTCTCTTGAAACTGGCAGCGTTTTAACATAGAAACTTGCCTACTCAAAGACATATATGAATTAGTGTAGTCGTACGGATTAGTGAAATCATAGGATAAATGCCATTTGGCGAGATAATAAATTTTGCGAATTAAGTACGGGAATCCAACATTGGAAGGTTGTCGTTTTCTGACAAGCATTATTCTCGGGATTTGTCGAACTCTATCGTTAGGGTTTCGCCTAAATATTTAGTGACGGGCTTGTTTTAGTTAGGGTTTTTCCTTTTTCAGACCTATAGTTTCATGCTAGTAATTGTCTCTGATCTTCTTCTTCTCTTTGTATTAAGACCTTACCTAATCTATTGGCGGAAGCCAGCCTGCAAGGTTTCCCTCCAGACTGTGTTCTACTTGTCGTGGTGTACGAATTCTGTTGTGCGGATTTGGTGTTTTTCTTGTTGTCTGAGCGTTGACTTTGCGGTATAGTTCTAGTCCTGTGCGGCTTTGTGGGAATACCGGCTATCTCGGCTCCTTCAACCGTTTAGGGAAGGGTTCTGGTTTGCTGGTTGGACTCCTGTAGGGAATGTTGAAAGACTTTATGAGTTTGGGGGGGGGGGGGGGAATTCCATCCTTACTTACCTGATCTTGCTTTGTCTTTTATTTTCTTGCTAGGTCCATGTGTTTGGAATAATTTGTTTTTCCAGGCAGATTCAATTATTGTTTCTTGCGTTATATATGCTTTGTACTCCGATAGTGGTCACAAATATTGTACATATGTAATGGTCATTCATTTTCTGGTATTTATCGGCGACCCACACTGGATGTGATGCATGCCATTCACGGTTGTACTGCCATGCACGACATGATAATTTAGCTTTATGTACATGTTCAATTTATTTCTAACAACTTGAAGTGGCCCTGTTTTCTCTCACTAGGTATTTCTAAGAAATTTTACCATTTTTTTTATTTTTTAAGTTCGTGTTAGATTTTAGTTTTAAGGGAAGCGAGGGTGTTTTTCTCCAATTTGGTGTATGACTAAGTTTTGTTTGAAGTGTGGTCGAGCTTCTCTGACTTAAATAGCAATTCAATTTATCAATTTATTGTTTGAAACATGCGAGTAAGCCAATAATTAGGATTTGTCGTGGGAAATTGACGTAATAATTTGATTTCCACTGATTTATTAAGCAACAATTACTACATGATGCGTGAAATTGACAAAATAATTTGATATATTTGTGGAAACATTGTATAAAATGCATAATTAGCTCTTTGCAACAATGTACAACGTTGGAGTATGCTAATAATTATGATTTTTCTTGCGATATTGACATGTTTATGGAAACACTGTTTAAAGTGCATAATTAATAGTTTACAATATAGTACGATTTGCGACCCTTATCTTCTTGTAAGATTTGTGAAATGAATATTGTAGTTCTAAAACAGCGTTAGATGTTGCGACGCTAATCATGATGTCACGTACTTCCACGATACGAAAAGTGCAAATTATAATAATGTTGGATAGTATGGACAGTACAAAACCTTCATTTTTTTCGTTTTTTGCTTACCTGACCGTAATCGTTTTTTTTTTTTTTTTTTTGTGAATCACTTGCCTGAATCCTCTCGGCCCCCCAAATTTGGTACCCGAATCTGTGATGGATCTGATTCGGGCGGTTGGTTAACGGTCGGTTACCGTTTCGGGTCACCGTTTGCGACCCCTGCCCAAAGGTCGCAAAAGTCAAAATTTTACATAATCGAAACCGACCGTTTTTTTTTTTTTCAAAATCTGAGTATTTGACGCTCGACTGGGTTATGTCACGCTCTAAAATTGTTAATCGTTAACCGACCGACGTTTACGAAAGTAAAAGTTAACCGAAACTCGATTTCTTGTGACTAACAATACCCGCCCGCGACCGAAAATGTACAAAATTACAACGCTCATTGTTATTAGTGTTAAACATCTATTATTGTTAATGAAAAATTATGATTAATAACACTATTTAATACAAGGAGACGTGGCATGTTGTAATCAACGTCTTTAAATAGTAAATACTATAAATAGTAGCGACTTATTAACACGAATAACAATGAGCGATGTAGTGGTACACCTCCCTTTGCGCGTAACTATTAGTCTTAATCATTATAATTTTGCATGTAACTCTTATATTAATGTTTAAACTTTTATATTAATGTTTATACTCTTATGTTAATGTTTTTTCTCTCGTAAATCTAAATTTTTTGCTACATGTTTTGGACGGTTTTTCTTTCGACTACGATACTATGTTATGAATTATGCAAAAAATGTAAAGTTTGTATTACGTATGCTTGAAAAAAAATCTTAGTTTTTCACATGAAAAATCAATTAGCAAAAAACACATTGTGATAGGCAAAAAAAACAAAAACTATTTTGTAGTATCAAATATATAAATAAACAAATAACAACCTCGTTCTAATTTCGACTCTGTTTTCTAAATTCTCAACCTCAAACTTGAAAACTACACAAAATCTATAAATCTAAAGATGGTATACATACGACGCTTTGGTAATTTGATAAAAATAAGCATTATGGATTAAAAAAAACCAATATAACACTAAAAAAGTTGCGAAATAAAACAACAATTTCAAAGGAAAAAAAACAATATAACTAATAAAAAAAATAACAATAATTAGAAAACAAAACAAAATAAAAAACTATAGATTTAAAATATCTCGGTTGGATCAAACACAAAAAGATCACTAACAATTGAAACCGCTAGTGAGCTACTCTTATTTGTTATCGTGTTCCCGACATCCGAAAAATTGCATTCGGACATGGAGCTAGAAGCCGGAATAGTTAAATAGATCTAGCAACACCGGCTAAAATAGGAAATCCTCCAATCTTTCACACGTGCATTTGATTTTATTTTCACCATTCAAGTATGTTAAAGTTCAATCTTTCGTCTTTGGTTAATTTTAAATCAAAATAGCGTTTCGTTTTGTCGTTAACGAGCGTTTTTTTGTCGATGGTAATAAAAACCTCATTTTCGTCATCGCTCTCACCAAAAAAATTGTGGAAACCATTTTAACTTTGCGATGTTTTTCGTTTTTTTTTGATACGTTGAGGACTACCGAAATCAACGTCACCACCGAGGTTATTTGCAAGTTCTCGAAGTTTGACACTTGCGCTTTCATTTTCGGTTTTTGATTCCCCAATTATTTAAAGATTTTGTTTTGTCGAAAAAACGCGGCTACATATACCCACGTTCTTACTATAAAGGCACCACAAAAAGTTGTTTCCGTATCTCAGAACCCACAGCATTCTTTTTCACCGCCATTGTAAGATGTTTTTCTTATATTAAAATGGTTGTGGAGAGACGAGAGTTTAAACACAACCAAAGGTAAAGTTATTTCTTTGAATTTTTCCAATCTTAGGGTCGCTTTATCAAACCTTTCCAAAAATCGTAGAAGTTCGGTAAGGTGAGTCTTATCGATACAAGCAAAAAGTATCAATTTATTTTTTGCTTGAGCAATTGGTCCTATCTCATTCAATGCTTCGTAAATACTTTTAAGCATTCGAAGCAAAGAATTCCACTGCGTTGCGTTTTCTTGTTTTAAAGTGTTTTTCAAAAGATTTTGTAAATTGCTCTGTTTGAAAAACGTGACCACATGTCGCATGACATTGACATAGTAATATGATACATTTGTGGAAACACGACATGTAATGCATAATTAGCACTTTGCAATAATGTACGACGTATGAATAAGGCAATAATTACGATTTGTCACGTTCCCTAAGATTTGTGAAATGAATAGTGTTACTACCGTGTTAGATTTGCGACGCTAATCATGATGTCATGTACTTCCACGATACCAAAGAGTAGAAAGTACAATATTGTTAGATTGTATGGACAGTAGAAAATTTCCATTTTTTTTGGTTTTTTGGTTAACCGACTGTAACCAATTTTTTTTGTTTTATGGTGAATCAACCGCCCGTAACCGCCTGGCCCCCAAAATTTGGCAACCGAATCCGTTCCGGATCCGGCGCGGGCGGCCGTTTAACGGTCGTTCAGGGTTTTGGTTAACCGTTTGCGACCTCTGCCTCTGCCCCCCTTCCTCCTCGAGAGCCCGGTTATTGGTGGTCGTTACCGAGATATCATCATTTATCTGCTATTAACTACCAAAAACGATATATCGTAATCTATTCGCATCCTTATCGATAACGATAACCAATACATCGGTTGTCGGACCTATCAGAGGTCACAATCGTTTACCCGAATCCGTACCTGATCCGTAACCCACCGGCCACGTCGGATCCGTAATGGATTCGGGTGCCAATTTTTGGGGGGTGGCCAAATTCGGCCAGGTGATTTAAAAAAAACAAATCGGGTACGGCCGGGTAAGCAAAAAATGGAAAATGTTGAAGGTTTCGTAGGTACGTTCCAATACACCGCCAATAGCTAGTACATCGCCAATCTTATTTTCCTGTAAGTTTTTTTAGCGTATAAAAAAAATTACCGTGGTGTACGCTATTTAAGAATTTGAAAATTTTGGAAAAAATCATACATTCTAATTGTTTAGTTATGGTAATTTTGATATTTAACATAATGAAATGTCGGTTGTAAATCTGCTTGCAGTAATAAATGTAGCCGTACAAGTTAATTCAGATCGTACGCCGTCACGTAATAGTTTAAATCATTCCAACGTACATGTTAGAATATTTCACCGCAGTTAGGCGTCATGTATTCGCCGTTAAGTATAGAATTTCCATACAATTGTACGGAGTGTAATTTCTATGCATGTATCGATTACGCAACGCTTGTTGTTTCAACGGTTGGTCGCTTTACCGTTTTACGTCGACAATGTACGGTAATAAGGGTTTTTTACTCTTATAATGTCGTGACGTTTGTTTAATTAGCGTGAATTTATGCTAAAATGTGTGTTAATTCTAAAATGGATGCATTTTCGTTTCTCCCTAACTTGTGACTGTTATTAGCGTTAATGTACTGACGTAATAGAGTAAAACCTATTCTAAATTGGTCCCAACTGTACAATCTCACCAACCACCTCGTCTCAAGCGTTTCGTGATTGGTCGCCCAAATTTACACGTGGACAATTTTACATCCATGCAAACATTACGGCTCCAACATGACGTGACACCAACCGCCTGTCATACCCGTCGCCATTCGAAAGCTGATCCGTAGGTACATCAAGAAGCACGCAGTTACCATGGCTCTTTCATGAAAATCGTCGGTCGCTTATCACGTGCATACCCCCTCTCAAAACTGACAAAAAATTTAAAACTTTCTATCCTTCTTTGTGTCGTCTAAAATATATGGGCAGCTTGCAGTCGCGCAAAATATTAAAAACTTAAATTTTGACGACCGAATGTAAGGGGAATGGTTTCCCTCCCTTTTTCCCACGATTGGGTTTTTTATTTGGTATATATATTTGGCGTTTGGTCCAACAATGACATTGTCTTTCCGCATCCTTCAATTACCTTGACGTTTACTTCTCTATTATTGCTTTCTATCATCATCTGGACAAAAAGTTAGCTCTATTATTCGCAATATGTGGCATATTACTTCCTATATTACCACTTTTTTTGCGGCGAAAAACACCGATACGGCGGGTTTATTACCACCCCTAACTGAAGAGGACATGGATTGTACTGAAACCCAAGGACCATACCCACCGAACGAAGGAAGAGGATCACCCGACGTGGACCCCCTCGTGGAAGGCGCTGTGACCGGAAATTTGGACCCACCGTGTGATAAATACGGGAACGTTCGGGTGTCGACCCGAAAAGTTCAGCAAGTGTCACGAAGGTTACGCGACTTCGGGTAATCAATTGGATGATCGCCGATTGTCACGCGAATGGAAAGGATCTTCTCATCCCGAAGACTTTCAAGAAGTTTCCGCAACATTTTTCGGGGGGGTATCGTATAAGTAAGAGTTTTATCCATTGTCGTTACCTTTATGTAGCAACCCTCGGTTGCTTAATTTGTGTGTCGCTATTTCCCATTGTTTGTAATTGAATTTCACATATTAAATAATTTATGAATTGATTATGTCCCCCTCATATTGCATGTTTGTCTATACCATGTTGTTCCCCCTCGTGTATTTATGATGGCTTGTTATACAACGTCGTCCAATAGTTCTTTGCTGTGTGTTGAAACGTATGTACCGGCGACGACATAGTGTCTTTGCCTGAATGTGTGAATTTAAGTGCACTACATCCGAGTTTCGGCAAATGTTGGAGAAATCGAAAAGCGACGACAATACGTCGTCGCTTTAACGTTGGAAATTTCCAATGAAAACGTCGTCCGGTTAATCCTATAAGCGACAATAAAACTTAACGTCTAACGAAATGTTGCATAAGCGACGTCGTCCAATATTGAAACCGCGTGGTCAGTGAAACGCGCGATTCATTGTTTTTTATCGTCGCCTCACCGTTGAAATTTTCAAACGCATCAGATAGGCGACGAAGTAATTTTATGCTTGGCCATTTGTAATTCAAGTATCGCGCGCATGAAATAAATTATTTTTACGTAATAAAAGTAGGGTTTTATGTCTATACCATTTACTGCACTCTCCACTTTTCATAGCCGCGTCTTCTTCACTTCATTTTTTCACGCTAATTTGAACCTATGCTATGAAGGGCGACAACAAGCAAATTAGGCGACCACCTACTGTGGTGGCTCGTCGTTGTCGCTATCCTCCCCTTATAACAGCGACCGTGGAAGAATTAGCAAGGCAACGGGAGGCAGCAAACCCGTTAGCCATTGGATGGGAGAGAGGAGAAAGGGAAGGGAACAAAAGGGAGGCATCTGTTGAGGTTGTAGATATTTGAGTATTATCTAGGTCTGTATTATGATAAGAAAAAGGTAGAGGGCAATCTGCCTCTAACTCCCTTCTCCAAGCCCCCACACTTGTTGTAGTCACTCGAGGCTGGGTAGGGAGATAGAGCCATGGCTGCCTAAAGCTTTTTAGAGAGACAAGTAGCTGAAAAGAGATAGGTTTACTAAAATTATAGACGGACCCAGGAATTCATCCTGGTACCTATGGTTTGTCAAAGTAGCCGTTCGCTTTGTCCGTTAGGTCTAAGACCAGTGCTACGGTATATGAGGTTTGATAAATATATATATAGTCACGTGTAGACTAATTCGTTAAATGAGGAATAATTACGTAGTGCATGAAGACAGTTTTAGATAGTACGGAGTACGGTTTCAATGTATTTTATGAAACGGATATCCCGCATTTGTTTCGAGCGCGAAACAAATACCGCGCGTCTAATTTCAACGCCTACATTTATAACAAGTTTTGATCAGTCGGCCTCGATAGGCGCCGCGATCACGGAAGAGGTACTTTTGGCGTTTTTCGGTCATCGCCATGTCAGGTGACACGTGGCGTGATGACATAGGATTGCGGCAATTCCGAAGATTACGGGAACAAATCACGATTCGACACGTGTCGACATTTTGACAATGTTGTACGATAGCTGTACACAAAGTACATCGGCACCTGTACTTTTTCTGTACAACACAATACTTTTATTGGTGCCGTACGTCAATAGATATAGTTTAGAGAGGGAATAGGACTTAGAAAATTTAGTAGGTAGCAGCCTCTCTTTGAGAGAGCTCCTATACAAAAGGTCATTTTTGACCATTCATAACTATCAATATACTTGACCCTTTTCAGTGATTCTTTTTAATGCGGACTCAAGGGAGTCCACGCTACACAGCTGTGTAGTCCGTTAGAGTTTTTGCCTGCCAGGGTGGGTGCATTTCTAAGGGAAATTCAAAAAGGGTGAATGTGTCCAAAACTCATATTCTAACTTTGCATTCTGTGGTGGAACTGAGCACACAGAAAGTCTTATTTCACTGGGGTGAAGCTATAATGGGTCTTTGATTGTCAAGGGGTCAGTCATTAGGGTTTATATCAACTTAGAGTCGGCAGTATCTAGATAAGCTTCTTTTGGATCTGCGATTTCTGTGGGCAATGGAGCACACAAAGTTTCAGGTTATGGGCCCACCATCTAAGGTTCCTATGTTTGTTGGAACAGACTTTACTTATTCGGAGTTTATGATGGCGGGATTGCTTTTCGAAAAGCACTTATGGGGTATTGTTTCGAGACAAGTGAGGTGTCCGCCACCAGGTTTTGGTGGAGCTCACTACGGAGATTCATCTGGGGCTTCCCTGAAAACCAACCGGATTTCAGATGCAACGGATGGTGAAGGGGAAATCATTGCCATGGAAAGGGGAAAAGGGGAGAAAGGAAAAGGGACACTTTTGGTGAGGGGAGCTAGGCTCTCAGCTATGGTACCACTTGTAAGGATTAAAATTGAAGAAAATGACAGAAAAATATGGGAATACAAAAACACTATAGCAAAGCATCTCATACTTAGAAACGTGTCTAAGTCCATAGCTATCACTCTTATAAACTTAACGAAGCTTTCAGAGATATGGGAAGCACTAAGTCAGATTTATAAGAGTGAAACTATTCAGAGGGAGCTATTAGTAAAATAAGAAATAGATGCCTATGTTTATAAAGGCGGTAGCATGATAGAGTTTTGCCATGATATTGCTGCGCTATATATGGAGCTGGCTAGTGCGAGATATGTAGAATCTAAGGAGAGGAAGATTAATACACGACTCATGAAACTCCCAGATGAGTACGAAAACATCATTTGTTGTATGAAGGCAATGGATGGCTCCCCATAGACTTGAAGCTTTACCATGGGGATATTTCTTGTGAGGGAAAGCACTTTGGAGCTTCGTAGGGGAAGTGACAGAGTGAATGCATTTACAGCTGGTGGTGATCGGCGGAAGCGTGATGAGAGGAACGGCGGTGACGAGCGAAGCGCGATGAGAGGAAGAAAGATAAAGGTAAACCTTATCGGAACTTTGGTAGAAAGAGAGGGAGAGGAAAAGAAACGAGAGCTTTGAAAAAAAGGGTTTGCTTCTTTTATAGGGAACTGGGTCATTATATAGATGAATTCCCTTGTTTGGAGGAACTTAGAAGTTAGAATGTGGATGAGGAGGAAGAAGGGGAAGAGGAGCAAGAGGATGAAGATATGTTGGAGCTTCTCCTCATCGATAGTATGCGAAAGAGAGAAAAGCACACAGAAATTCCACGTAAGCAACACTGTGCCTTTGGAGGTATAAGGGAAGTAAAAAGAGAGGAGATACTTGAGGGAGTTCAAAATATTGAGGATAGTTTCATATATATTTTGGAAACAGAAAACTGGTCGGAAAGGGAGACTTTAACAGATTTTGAGGAAAGGGGAGAAGTGAAACTAGAAGGGGTTCTAAAGGATAGGCGAGAAGAGGATTATTTAATGAAAAGTAAAGGGGAGGAGAAATATTTATTGGGAATAAATTTAGAAAGTCAGAGTGGGAAAAATTCCATGGGAGAGAGTGAGGAAAGTTCATTTTTTGGGGGTAATGGGTTTGACATCACTAAAGGGAGTGATGGTATTTATGAAGGTGTGCTTGTAAAAGGGTTAGCATCTGGGTGTATGTTGCAGATTGGAGATGTGATTGGCTGTTTGAATTGCAAGAGGGAAATTGGGTTTGGTGTGGATGGAAAAAAGACGAGGTGGATAAAATCTTTGCTCAAATTTATGTAAAGTGGGATGCTAAATAAAATGTAAGATATAATTATTATTTCGGTTCATCTGAAACACTGTTTCAAGTGGCAGAGTATTTTTTTAAAGTTTTATGAAAAGAAAAGGAAAAGAAAAAAAAAGAGAAAAAGGGAGAGAGTGTTTGTTTATTTGTGTGAGGGAGTCAAAATGAAAACATACTAGAAAATAAGGGGAGTGTTGATATTTCAGTATTTTTTAGGTCTGCATTATGATAAGAAAAAGGTAGAAGGAAGTCTGCCTCTAACTCACTTCTCTAAGCCCCCACACTTGTTGTAGTCACTCGAGGCTGGGTAGGGAGATAGAGCCATGGCTGCCTAAAGATTTTTAGAGAGACAAGTAGCTGAAAAGAGATAGGTTTACTAAAATTATAGACGGACCCAGGAATTCATCCTGGTACCTATGGTTTGTCAAAGTAGCCGTTCGCTTTGTCCGTTAGGTCTAAGACCAGTGCTACGGTATATGAGGTTTGATAAATATATATATAGTCACGTGTAGACTAATTCGTTAAATGAGGAATAATTACGTAGTGCATGAAGACAGTTTTAGATAGTACGGAGTACGGTTTCAATGTATTTTATGAAACGGATATCCCGCATTTGTTTCGAGCGCGAAACAAATACCGCGCGTCTAATTTCAACGCCTACATTTATAACAAGTTTTGATCAGTCGGCCTCGATAGGCGCCGCGATCACGGAAGAGGTACTTTTGGCGTTTTTCGGTCATCGCCATGTCAGGTGACACGTGGCGTGATGACATAGGATTGCGGCAATTCCGAAGATTACGGGAACAAATCACGATTCGACACGTGTCGACATTTTGACAATGTTGTACGATAGCTGTACACAAAGTACATCGGCACCTGTACTTTTTCTGTACAACACAATACTTTTATTGGTGCCGTACGTCAATAGATATAGTTTAGAGAGGGAATAGGACTTAGAAAATTTAGTAGGTAGCAGCCTCTCTTTGAGAGAGCTCCTATACAAAAGGTCATTTTTGACCATTCATAACTATCAATATACTTGACCCTTTTCAGTGATTCTTTTTAATGCGGACTCAAGGGAGTCCACGCTACACAGCTGTGTAGTCCGTTAGAGTTTTTGCCTGCCAGGGTGGGTGCATTTCTAAGGGAAATTCAAAAAGGGTGAATGTGTCCAAAACTCATATTCTAACTTTACATTCTGTGGTGGAACTGAGCACACAGAAAGTCTTATTTCACTGGGGTGAAGCTATAATGGGTCTTTGATTGTCAAGGGGTCAGTCATTAGGGTTTATATCAACTTAGAGTCGGCAGTATCTAGATAAGCTTCTTTTGGATCTGTGATTTCTGTGGGCAATGGAGCACACAGATTTTCAGAGTTGAGTAGGGTGGAGGAGGTAAATGATGAGGGGGGAAAGGGAAAAAAGGGGATGGTTGAGGAGGGGGAGAAAAAAAGAGAGGCGGGGGAAGCAGGAGAAAAGGAAAAAGAGGGTAAAAAAGAAATGTAGGGTTTTTGATGAGAGGGAGGAGGAGGAAAACGACGAGGTAGGGGGGGGGGGGATAACACATTGAGTGCGGAGTGGGGGGAGGCGGTATTTTTTGAGGCAGGAAGGGAAAAGGCGGCGACGGTTGAGGAGGGGGGGGGTAGTAAAGCGAGGGGATGAGTAGAGAAGAGGAGTACGAGGCTAAAAAGGAAAATTAGGGTTTCTGCTGAGAGGGGGGAGGAGGAAGTTGGTGAGGCGAGAGGGGACGCTGCTATAGGTGTGGAATGAAGGGGAAAAGGGGTGATGGTTGACGAAAGGGAGGGAAGTGAGATGGGAGGAGGAGTAGAGAGGAGGAGTACGATGATAAAAAATAAAATTAAGGAATTTGATGAGAGAGGGAAGGAGGAAGAAGGTGATGCGAGAGGGGAGGCGTCGTTAGATGAAGAAGGAAGGGGAAAAGGGGCGATGGTTGAGGAAGGGGAGGGAAGTGAGGCGGTGAGAAGAGTGGAGAGGAGGAAGATAATAAAAAAGAAAAAGAGTGTTTTTCATGAGAGGGAGGAGGGGGGAGGGAGTGAGACACAGAAAAGGTTTGAGAGGAGGAGGGAAATAAAGCTTGGAAAACGGAAAGTTAGTCATTGGGGTGACAAAGATTACGTCCCCTTGAATTCTTCTAGCGATGAGAGCATTGTGGATGGGGAGGAACCGTCGGTTTGAGAATCTAGCCCCCGAGGTAGAACATCCCATAGATATTCGGGTATAGAAGGATGTGGATGAGCTCGCCACGCAGGACGAGCAAAGTTCGGATAGCGAGGGACGACAACAAGAGGATGAATACACGGATGATGACGACGTGTTTGAGGTGCCTCCATCACCGAATAGGGAGAGAGGCGTTGTATTGGGAAATCCGGGTCCTCAAGTCCCTACCGAGTTGGGGATCCTGATTGGTTTTTTCCTCCTCCCACGGGAGAGGAGGACATGGACAGTTTTGTGCTTCAGGCCGAGCACTACATTCCGATTGCTGAATGGCCTGAACACTCGAGGTACGGTGAACCTCGCTCCCTAAACCAGAGGGAAAATATGCGTCCGGAAATTCTAGACATCCCCTCGGATGTTCCCGCTCATCCGACGTGGCTCTTCATCGACGGTGACGACTGAGGCTCGACATTGCCGACATACGGCAATTCGATCCGGCGGATCCACGACATTCATGGATTGTTCACGACGACCGCGGTTATCGCGTGAATGTTCCCCACCTATTGCGGCTTTACCATCCGTGGGACCCTCGTCTATACGCCGTCCTAAAGTATTGTTGAAGAACTCCTAAGGTAATAGCTTTGCGTGCGACTCGTACCTCGGTTCTACATAAGTTCCCAAATGTTCGTGTGAGGCGACCCCGTTTATGCGAAATTCCACGGGTTCGGCGTCCGATGACCCCACCTCCACCACCGACAGAAGAGGAATGGCGACGAACAATCGAGGCACTCATTGAGCAATTGGCCGCCCATCAACAACAAATAGCGATGCTCACTCGAGAGTTGTCTCAAAAAAAATTGCAATAATTAGTATGTATGTTACTTGCTAATTAATTAGAATTTCTTTTCTCTCTTCTCTTGTCGTTGGTAACCCACACACTCACAATGTTTTTTTTTTTAATTAGTCGGGCCACTTCAATACAGCTACGACAGAGGTTCATCCGTAAGTAGCGACGAACTCCAGTCGTCGCTGAACCATGAATCTTAGGGGAGTCAAGTTTTACGCCATTCAGCCACAATAGATGCTCGTCGCTGAATTAGCGACGACAGATTGACGTCACCTAATTCAGCGACGACCATCTATTGTGGTTGAATTAGGCGATGACAATCTGTCGTCGATAATTCAGCAAAGACCAACCTAACTGAATTAATCATCTTCATAGGAATTCAATCACTATTTTTTTTTTTGTTTCATTACTCCAATTGCACAGTACCAAAAGGCGATGCGGTGGTGGGTAGAAAGGGTGGCGCTACCCAAAGGGGTAAGGGAGACTACTCTCACCTTATCTTCCACGGGATTTGGAAAGAGAAGTGTGGCGCTAACGAAGGCGTTACCGGGAAGGGGAAGGAAAGAGTTACCATGTGTTGTCAAGGTTCACGAGGAACTAGTGGACAAATTCTTCCGATTCCAAAAGGCGGGATTGAAAATGTCTACTGTCATTGTGGGAAAAATGGCAAATCACATCATCGCTGATATGAAGAGGGATGGTGCGCCAGAATTTACTGACGAGAATTGTGAAGAGATCAAGCAAAAAATCAGTCGGCGTTGGATTCAGCGCTTTTTTGAAAAGCATAGCATCGTTGCCCGAGCTCAAAAGGGGAAACTACAACTTAGTCCGGAGAAGGAGAAATACATTGAACGATCCGTGGCATATCACATGGGCGTATTAAAAAAGGGATTCCAATCAGGTATGCTTCATATTTCCATTCTATTTCTTGCTTCTTGTCATATAAAGTTTTGTATTATGTTTCCCCTTTCATTGTACTTACTTGTGTTTTGTTTTCTTTTGCGTTTCTCTAATTTTATGGTGGATAATAGGTCTTTTTAACGAGGATTTGGTGGAGAGCATGGACGAGATGCATTTGATTGTAAATATAGACAACAAGAAAACTTTAGGTTTTTGCGGCGACGAGGTTGTTTATTACGCGGACGTTCCGGGCGGCAGAGAGTTCATGACATTGATGGTATGACTCACGGGGGGAGTGAACGCCCGAATAGAGACTTTAATGTTAATATTAACGAACCGCGCTCGAAATTACCCAATAAAGGGTCTTCTCGACGATGTACCTGGTAAGTTTCATTAAATTTTAAATTCAACAAATTATGTTCATCTCCCTTATTTTCCTCTAATCTTTACGTAATCCTCTCCATGAATACATGTTTTGCCCTTTTTTATTGGTTTTTAATGGTCCCTCCTCGTCCTTTTCCCCGTCATTTAATATTTCTCCCTCTTCCCGCCCTCTCCCTTCCTCATTATCTCCCCCTCATGTAATCACCCTTTCCCCCTATCCTTTGTTTTTTCCTATTGTAGGAGTTTGCTATCGAACCTGCCCCAAATGATGGAATGATAAAACCGTATTCCCGCGATGGATAGAAGAGCCGAGGTTATACCAAGGAGACCGCGAAGGACGTGAAAAAATAATATTCCTCGACAATTGTGGCGGTCACAACAATTCCGAGGAGTTGAACTGAGTCTTACTCGCCAAGAGGAATATACTACACTTCTTCCCTCCTTGCGCGACTCACCTCGTGCAACCCCCGACTCCTTCGTCATTTTAAAAATTAAGGAGGTTTGGTCGCGGAAATGGGAGGATTGGAAAATGAACGGCATCGAGAAGCATGCGTGGTCCCAACCGAGTGGCAAGGGTTGGTCCGGGAAGCTTGTCGGGCCCGGAAAGGCTTTCTTCCTTACGCTTGCTCACGATTCAATTTGCGAAGTCAACGCATTGAAGGACAAGAATGTGATGGGTTACGCACGTAAAACAATGATTTCAGTGCGGATTGTCATTAAAGAACGGGAAATGGGAGGAGAGCATGCTCACCGCGGATTTACAAAAAATCATCATGAAATAGATGTGCCATTTCGAAGGCGATGAGGTGCCAATTCCCTCTATAGTGTTGATATTTGGGTATTTTCTAGGTCTTTATTAGATAGAAAAGAGTAGAGGCAGTCTGCCCCTGACTCCCTTCTCCAAACCCCCACACTTGTCGTAGTCACTGAAGGCTGGAAAGGGAGCTAGAGCCATGGCTGCCTAGGCTCTCCAGAGAGACAAGAATAGATAATAATGGTATGTTTACCAAAAAGGCAGTTGACGGACCCAGGAATTGATCCTGGTACCTACCGTCGGTGAATCGACCCATAGGAGTTAGCTTTGTCCATTTAGTCTAGGACCAGTGCTAGAACATATAGGGTTTGATAGATATTTATGTAGTTACAGGTAGGGAATTCCATTTAACTGGGTTACGGTCTATAGAACATAGAATCAGTTGTACTATTAGTACCGGACGAAACAAATAGTACGGACATTTGTTTCGACGGTTCGTATTTAATCTCTATATGAATCGGACAGCCGTGGTTAGCGCCGGTCTCGAGGAAAGGACAATTTGGCGGTTTGCGGACTCCGCCACTCCGGATGACACGTGGCAACAACGTACTGGATTACGGAATTTACGGATTGGCAGAAAACAAATCCGGAAGTGACAAATGTCGCACTATGGCGACATCGTACAATGTACGTACAGAAAGTACTCCGGCACTAGTACTTTCTTGTACGGTACCGTTTTCTGACGCGGCATGACTTGGCGCCACGTGGAGAGATAAGATTTGGAGGCAGGAATTCCGGAGAATACAAGAGCGAATCCAGATAGGACAATTGTTGACTTTTGAGCCATGTCGTACGATGTCCGTACAAAAGGTACACCGGCATCTGTACCTTTATGTACTATACAGTAATGTGATTGGTCCGTACCTCAGTACTAGAGGGTTTAGAGAGGGGTTTAGAACTTAGAATATTTTTGGTAGGTAGCTGCCTCTCCCAGAGAGCACCTTGTATAAATGTCAAACTTTGGCCAGTCATAACTATCAATTCAGTTGACCAAATTCAGTGATTCTTGTTGCTGCGGACTCAGGGGAGTCCAGGCTACACAGGGGTGTAGTCGGTCAGAGTTTTTGCCTGCCTGGGTGGCTGCATTTCTAAGGGAAAGTCAAAGTGGGGAATGTTATCCTATACTCATATTCTAACTTTGCATTCTGTAGTGAAACTGAGCACACAGAGAGTCTTACTTCACAGGGGTGAAGCTGTAATGGGGTTCTGATTGTCAAGGGGTTAATCATTTGGGTTTATATTAACTTGGAGTCGGCACTATCTAGATTAGCTTCCTTTGGACCTGCGAATTCTGTGTGGCAATGGAGCCCATAGAATTTCAGGTTATGGGCCCACCATCTAGGGTGCCTATGTTCGATGGAACAGACTTCACTTATTGGGAGTTTACGATGGAGGGATTACTTTTCGAAAAGCACTTGTGGGGAATTGTTTCGGGACAAGTGAGGTGTCCGCCACCGGGCTTTGGAGGAGATCACTATGGAGAATCATCTGGGGCTGCACAGAAAACCAACCGGAGTTCAGGTGCAACGGAAGGTGAAGGGAAGATCATTACCGTGGAAGGGGAAATAGGGGAGAAGGATAAAGGGACACCTATGGTGAGGGGAGCTAGGCTCTCGCCTACGGTTCCACTTGTGGGGGTTATAACTAAACCAAAAACTGAAGAAAATGATAGAAAAATTTGGGAATATAAAAACACTATAGCAAAACATCTCATACTTAGATATGTGTCTAAGTCTATAGCTATCACTCTTTTAAATCTAACCAAGTCGTCGGAAATTTGGGACACACTAATTCAGATTTATAAGAGTGAGACTATACAGAGGCAGCAGTTAGTAAGACAAGAGATAGAGGCCTATGTTTATAAAGGCGGTAGCATGATAGAGTTTTGCAATGATATTGCTGGGTTATATGTTGAGCTTGCTAGTACGGGATATGTAGAATCTGAGGAGAGAAAGATTAATACACTAATCATAAAGCTTCCATATGAGTACGAAGACATCATTTACCGTATGCAGGGAATGGATGTTTCCTCGTGGACTTGGAGCATTACCATGGGAATAATTCTTGTGAGAGAAAGCACTTTGGAGCTTCGTAGGGGAAGTGAAAGGTTGACTGCATTTACAGCTGGTGGTGACTGGCGGAAGCGTGATGTGAGGAACGACGGTGACGAGCGGAAGCGTGATGAAAGGAAGAAGGACAAAGGTAAACCTTATCTGAACTTCGGTGGAAAGAGAGGGAGCGGAAAAGAAAGGGGAGCTTTGAAACAAGGGGTTTGCTTCGCTTGTAGGAAACCGGGTCACTATATGGAGGAGTGTCCTCGTTTGGAAGAACTTAGAAGTTGGAGTGTGAATGAGGAGGAAGAAGGGGAAGAGGAGAAAGAGGATGAAAAAATCTTGGAGCTTCTTCACATCGGTAGAATGGAGAAGAGAGAAAAGTACACAGAAATTCCACGAAGGCAACAGTGTGCTTTTGGAGGTATAAGGGAAGTAAAGAGAGAGGAGGTACTTGAGGATGTGGAGGAGTGTAAAGTGTATGACTTAGAAATGAGAAAGCCAGAACTAGGATCAATAAGTGAAAACGGGAAAAATAAAATTAATGAGGATAATTTTATAGGTAGTTTGGAATTAGAAAACTGGTCGAAAGGGAGACTTCAACGGATTCCGAGGAAAGGGGAGAAGTGAAACTAGAAGGGGTTTTAAAGGATAAGGGAGAAGAGGAATATTTAATGAAAGGTTTAGGGGAGGAGAAATATTTATTGGGAATATATTTAGAAAGTGAGAGTGGAAAGATCTCCATGGAAGAGAGTGAGGAAAGTTCATGTTTTGGGGGTAATGGGTTTGACATCACTAAAGGGAGTGATGATATTTATGAAGGTGTGCCTGTAAAAGGGTTAGCCTCAGGATGTGTGTTGCAGATTGGAGATGGGGCTGGCTGTTTAAATTGCAAGAGGGAAATCGGATTTAGTGTGGATGGAAAAGAGATGAGGTGGATAAAATCTTTGCTCGGATTTATAATAAGTGGGATGCTAAATGAAATGTGTGATGCAATTATTATTTCATTTCATCTAATGCATTGTTTTAAATACGAGAGCATATTTGTTAAATTATATAAAAGGAAAAAGAAAAGAAAAAAGGAAAAAGGGGAGGGAGTGTTTTGTTTATTTTGTTTGTAATAGTTGAAAGGAAGTAGAATAGAAAATAATGGGAGTGTTGATATTTGGGTATTTTCTAGGTCTTTATTAGATAGAAAATAGTAGAGGCAGTCTGCCCCTGACTCCCTTCTCCAAGCCCCCACACTTGTCGTAGTCACTGAAGGCTGGAAAGGGAGCTAGAGCCATGGCTGCCTAGGCTCTCCAGAGAGACAGGAATAGATAATAATGGTATGTTTACCAAAAAGGCAGTTGACGGACCCAGGAATTGATCCTGGTACCTACCGTCGGTGAATCGACCCATAGGAGTTAGCTTTGTCCATTTAGTCTAGGACCAGTGCTAGAACATATAGGGTTTGATAGATATTTATGTAGTTACAGGTAGGGAATTCCATTTAACTGGGTTACGGTCTATAGAACATAGAATCAGTTGTACTATTAGTACCGGACGAAACAAATAGTACGGACATTTGTTTCGACGGTTCGTATTTAATCTCTATATGAATCGGACAGCCGTGGTTAGCGCCGGTCTCGAGGAAAGGACAATTTGGCGGTTTGCGGACTCCGCCACTCCGGATGACACGTGGCAACAACGTACTGGATTACGGAATTTACGGAACGGCAGAAAACAAATCCGGAAGTGACAAATGTCGCACTATGGCGACATCGTACAATGTACGTACAGAAAGTACTCCGGCACTAGTACTTTCTTGTACGGTACCGTTTTCTGACGCGGCATGACTTGGCGCCACGTGGAGAGATAAGATTTGGAGGCAGGAATTCCGGAGAATACAAGAGCGAATCCAGATAGGACAATTGTTGACTTTTGAGCCATGTCGTACGATGTCCGTACAAAAGGTACACCGGCATCTGTACCTTTATATACTATACAGTAATGTGATTGGTCCGTACCTCAGTACTAGAGGGTTTAGAGAGGGGTTTAGAACTTAGAATATTTTTGGTAGGTAGCTGCCTCTCCCAGAGAGCACCTTGTATAAATGTCAAACTTTGGCCAGTCATAACTATCAATTCAGTTGACCAAATTCAGTGATTCTTGTTGCTGCGGACTCAAGGGAGTCCAGGCTACACAGGGGTGTAGTCGGTCAGAGTTTTGGCCTGCCTGGGTGGCTGCATTTCTAAGGGAAAGTCAAAGTGGGGAATGTTATCCTATACTCATATTCTAACTTTGCATTCTGTAGTGAAACTGAGCACACAGAGAGTCTTACTTCACAGGGGTGAAGCTGTAATGGGGTTCTGATTGTCAAGGGGTCAATCATTTGGGTTTATATTAACTTGGAGTCGGCACTATCTAGATTAGCTTCCTTTGGACCTGCGAATTCTGTGTGGCAATGGAGCCCATAGAATTTCATATAGTGGCACGAGATTTTGTCCGAGGCATTCAAGATGTCGACACTCGAGAGGATGAAGTTCTCGATGACAAGGACGCTGAATCGGAGACCAAAGATTTTGAGTCATTTCATAGAGAAGTGGAGTAATGTGTGAAGAGAGGACAAGGTTTATCATAAAATTATAAAATTAGTGTTGATTTGTTTTAGTTTTTTATTAGTAGTTTTGGATGGTTAGTGTGGTAATTGTTTTTAGCTTTTGTCAAAGAATGTTGGGAAAATTGTATCATTGATGATTTCAATATAATCGTATCCTTATCGATGTTGCATTTTGAAGTTTGTCGATGTTAATGATGTATGGAGAAAGACTTTGATGACTTAACATTTGTCAAAGTTTGTCGGAAAAAATTGTACCCTTTATGTTTTGAATATAATCGTGTCATTCTTTGTTTTTCGTTTTGAAGTTTGTTACTGAAAATGTATGGAAAAGAATTTGATGACATTATATGTTACACATGTATTCAATGTGTTTAAGGCTTCGTGAATACTAGTAATATTCCCGAGATGGCGACAAATACAGTCCATTCCTAGCTCTTTTTCGGCATTCATACAGTTCTAGCGACGACACATTCTCATCGCTGAAGTGCACAAATTCGGCACAGATGTTTTCAATGTGTTTATGGCTTCGTCGGTTACATGTTAAATTGCGCGGATGGCGAAAAAAACACTCTATTATTATGTGAGTACCGCCTTCAAACAGTTTTAGCGACGACACAGTTTCGTCGTTGAAGTGTAGAAAGTCGACACGATAATCCAGCGACGAGAACGTCTCGTCGCTGAATGGTAATTTTGATGGTAAACTAAGTTCTAAAATTCAGCGACGAAAATATATCGTGGCTGAATGATACAACTTTGACTCTACTATAGATAGAAGGTATACATATTCGTGTTATAAGTTATATCCCATAAATTACTTGTGTGTCACGCGCATAACACGAATTTTTTGACCAAACAAATGAAATGTAATCCTAAGTTATTTTTTTCTTCGTTAATAATATAAAAATTATACACTTCGCCTCTTAAGCTTGGTCCACCGAAATCACAAACAAGAATCATAATTCATTTTTGTTTCTTGTATTTTCTTATATCATCTTCGGTCCTAAAATGTTTTTTTTTTATTTCGTTATCAGAATAACCTCGGATCATAACTTTTTAACAAGAAAAAACACATTTTAGAAACGTAGAGCAAACTAATATATAAGATACAAAAATCAAAAAACACAAATAATAAACATACACAGAAATATGGATAACATAAATTAAAACCATAAACAACCGATTCCTTAGTTTTATATTGCTTTCACGGGGCACATAACAAATGTACAAAAGTTGGAAATGTATATTTATAATTATTTAAAACTGATCAAACGAAATCCTACGCCGGATAATTACCGAAGAAAAACACGAAATATTATTCTTACCTACATTTTTCCATATTTTAATTATTTATGTCATTTGTGTAGTAAAAAATTAAAATCAATAAACATCAAAGCAGCCCATACCCTACCTCTTTTAAAATATCTCCTATTTTTTTTCCCCCCTCTCCTCCCTCATCTCTACTCTCTTCCTTTCCTCGCCTTCCCTCTTTCCTCTCCTCCCTCAGTTTCCCCCTATCGATCAAAACTTATTCTTTTATACTTTAATAGTATGCTCGTTATCTCCATTTGTAGAAGGAATATTGCATATGTCACAACTGCACATTAGACAAACAAAAAAAAAAAATCAATGAGAAATTAGGGACCACAACCTACATAATTCAAATGACAATAAAACAAACAAATAAAACAAAATACGACAAAAGGTTAAAAAAAAACAACTATGCAGAAACAAATTCGAGAGAGCTACGAAAAGGGAATGAAATAGATTGAGGGCGAAGGGGCGGCATTTGAAAGGGGGGGGATGGGGAGGGGGGAGAAGGTAGACACATTGAGAGGGGTGCGATAGGCACTTTCAGTATGAGAAAGAGGGAAAGATATAGGAATATATGGAGAGAGTGGGATTCACGGATAGGGAGAAGTAGATTCAGAGGGAGAGAAGGGGAGAGGGAGATTGGGAGAGAAAGAGGTAAGGGAAAAATGGTAGAGGAGGAGGGGGAGAAGGAAAAGGAATAACAATACAAATGGAGAACATGTAAACAATTAAAGTGACATACACTGCGAAAGAGAGAGAGGGAGAGGAGAAATAAAAAGAGTGCAGCAGAGGTAGAGAGAGAGGAAAGGGGGGGGAGTGGGGGGGAGGCGGAGTAGGGGGGAAGTGAGGGACACACAAATCGGAAGAGGGAACGTTATTCACCATAAAGTTAAGGAGATATGGAAGAGATAGGGTGGTTGGATGAGAAAATGGTAGGTTGATAGGGAGGAATCCATGGATGAAATGTGGAGCAGGCGGCGGAACATTCGTCTGCTTCGCGGTGATCAAAATAAAATATTTGTCAAAATAACGCCGTACAAATCCCACCAAAAAACGGTTAGTTGTGATTTCGCCAAAAACGAATATTTTTTTATGGACTGTCCGCATTTGGCTTTTCCTATCCCCAAATATCACCCACACCAAATCATGTTGTTTTATTCTAAAAAATACGAATAACAACCTTAATTTAGTGTTTTTTGGCACATCAACCCCGTATTAACATAAACGTTTACTTTATTTTGTGTTCGACACCATATTACGATGGATATTTATACTAAATGGGACCATCGTCACCTTATTACAATAAACTTTTACGTTAAATGGACCATAACCATAAAATAACATTAATAGTAGCTATAAGTGCTTACAAGGAACCTACTTGGTGTTGAAATTGTATAAATCAAAGTTACAGTTATACGCCGCCGCAACATTGCATTCAAAAACGTTCATTTACTGCAAAAATGACTTTCCACATGCGAATTTGTTTGACGTTCACATTGTTGACAATACGGTTAATTGGTCTAATAAGTGAGAACGTAATTTTTTAGGACCCGGATTGAACCCTTTCTAAGACCGCACATTTTTATGCGTCCACGACTATTAAACATAATAAACTGTACATTTTTACTTAAAAATGTACAATTCTGTACGGCCTGACACTATCCATACACCATAATAATTACATGATGACGTACTAGCGTTTTGTACGGTACCTGAAAATTAACCCTAAATAGAATACAGAAAAAAAATAATGAACTACGTTAATGGAGAATAATTTAAAAAAAAAACGGGACGGAATTAGTGTACACAATGCTAATAACGATTGGCGCTGTAGCCCTACAGTTTGTTATGACCGTGCATAGGGAGGACTATTCTTGAAAACTCAAAGTGTAAAAATAGGCCGCGTGGAAAAGGTAAAAAATATCCACGATGAGCGCACGCGAAAGTGCGTACACGTCGCAAGGGCCATGTGCCTTGCGCCAGGGTGGTTGCGAATCCGCCGAAATTATCCCGTCACGCTCCCAACATCAAAGTTTGCCGTCGCCTTTTTGTCGTTCCGTTTTGAAATTTTGAGTAGTACATTTAATGCCCCCTGTACGAGTCATTAATTACCTCCATTGGTATAGATATTATCTTCGCTAGCACAGATATTACCTCCGCTCGTACAGATATTGCGTTCAAACTTTGCATTTTAAGATTCTTTCAAGATTTTAAACATATAATATTAACCTACGTGTTACCAACCGAAATGAGCCATGCAAAAAAAAAGTGGTTTACTGACCCGACCTAATGGAAGGCACGCCATTCAGTAAAATTTCCCGTACAATTATTGAGACGACAAATTGAAGTCCACCCTAAAATGCCATTTTACGTTGGTTACGCGTTCTTTTTACAATTCCATTCAAATCGAATATTGAACGAGTTATACGTTGGCCAGGGTGGCTTTTCCGTTAGCCTTAGGGTGAAGTTCAATTAGACGTTTTTGTAATCGTACGATTAACTCTACAGAATGGGTCGATTGAGTTGATGTTCCATCACGAAGAGTTTGTAAACCACGTGTTCTAAATTGATTGGCGCCACGCAAGCTAAGATCCGATGTTGAATATCTTTTAGATTTTGAGCACCAACAAACTTAACTTCAAATCTTCACTTGCTTACCATATACCTGCGTACGAAATCATCACACGACATAACTTTTATACTTTTCGCAGACACCCGTCTTTATGCCAGCTCATTTTTTAGGGTTTCTTTTTTCGAAACATCACGAAAGTCCTTTGAGAAAAATAGTGTGATGAATAAAAGTTACCGAAAATAGCGTGACAAACGAATGATACGATATTACATTTTCATTTTCGGTTGTATTTTGGAAAGCACGTGTCATGTGTAAATCTTGTGATTTTTCGTTGGTTGTGCATCGTGACATGTAGCTTAATAGTCTTGCGTGTCATGAATTTTTGTTTCTTTATCGGCCAACCCACCTCTTCGAGATGGGCCTCCTCGAGATGGGTTGGCAGTTACAAGGAAAAATGAAGCGAACGCCTCGCAGATGAACAT
The DNA here is from genome assembly GCA_037447655.1 of Zygnema cylindricum. Taxonomy (NCBI): domain Eukaryota; kingdom Viridiplantae; phylum Streptophyta; class Zygnematophyceae; order Zygnematales; family Zygnemataceae; genus Zygnema; species Zygnema cylindricum. The sequence goes on along the minus strand of JBBHKE010000071.1, from coordinate 87,472 downwards.
CTAACGGTCAGTATTACCTCCAAGACCTTCGGAGGGTATTGGCAAGATTCTTTGTATTGTTGTTTTTCGTTTAAAAACAAAATAACCAGTACGGTGTGGTACGGATAGTCACGGATTTCTATAAAATTCCCCAGTTTTTGTCTGATGGAATGTTACCCTTAGAGTTATGGTGCGTGCGGCAATGTCACGTTATTTCAATAATTAGACGTGGTAAAACCAGAAGTGTTTGGTGTTTTTTAGTTTTGTGCACAATATCGAATTCCTTATGACAATGGCACCTTGATCATTACTGTATCTTGTCTGAATGTGTATAGCTAAAAACTCTAAAACAAGCCATTAAGCCTATCAAATCATGCAAACTTTTAGCTTTCTGGGTCGTGATATTCTCTACAATGATAAATTTTTAGTTAATACAATATTGTACCTTTTGCTCGATATTTCAGTAATGAAGTGTTGCATAATTGTAACAGTAATAATGGATCGAACTTGTTTCTAAATGGGTATTTAAATATTACGAATATAGAGTTTTGAATTTGGTAGACGTCCGCGAAAGAATCGCACGATTTGGAGTTGTATTTTAAAAGATATAACGATTGGTGTATTTAGGCCACAACGCGAGGTCAAAATAACGAGTGGGTGTTTATTCTAACAGTTTAAGGGTCAAAATAGCTGCGGAATTTCAGGGGCATGTTTAAAAAGTACCAAATAAATCATTTTTTCGTTTGGTACGCACAATGGTTCGTTTCGTACAATTTTTAGTACAAAACCTCACTTTCACTTTTGGGGTTGTACAGTAGGTTCGCGTATGAAATATGCGACGCACGTTCGTGCGAAGACGCGTTTTGTTTGGCGCGCACTTTTGCACATAAACGTTATGTAATTAAATAGCGCGTTTGATTGGTTAGTAAATCCTACGTAGTTAGTAAGAGATTTCGCACATTTTTGCATTGGTCAGTTCTAAGTCCTAGCTGATCAATGATTGGCCCAGGTAAAACCTCTTCAACCGAGCGTTGACTCAGGCCTAGCTAGTCCAGAGTGATGATGGATAAATAGTGAAGTCTAAGAGAATAGTAGACATCCTTTCCTTTGGAAAACTTTGTGGAAATTGTGGCTGATTTTGGTATTGAGCGATGAAAACCAAATTGGAGCATTGGCATTTTTACACTGAAATCTCTTACAAACTAAGTAGTGTTTTAGTAGTTAAGAGATAGAATTATTAAGAGTGGAGAGTAGTGGAAAACACTTTAAAAGAAGGGTTCAGCCACGAGGGCAAGAGACCAAGCTAATGTTATGTGGTTAGAAGCTTCTTCTAATTTAAAGTTTATCACTATGTGAGTGCTTTCTAATGTGGATGTGTATTTTCCACTGTGGAATGTGTGGTTAAAATTGGTTAATAGTAATGGGATTTTCTGAGAGGTAAGAGATCCTGTTACATATGGTATTGGAGCTTTGGTTAGAAACTAGAGAAAAGCTTGCTCACCCGAAAATCGATTGCGGTGACCGGTAAGGGTGCTCTGGCGTGTGTTGGTGGAACCACAATGTGAAGTGGTACGGGATTGGAGAGAAACTAAGTGACAACACTGCCAGCGGCCTCTGGTTAGATGTGGGGCCTGCTTTGGTCGTAAGGACTCACGCGGGGTGGGCAGTGTAGCAGCTGTTGAAACTCACTCCAATTACCTAGTGACAAACAAACTTGCCTTCTCTTAGCGATGAATCCTGTGTAGAGGGAGGGTTTGAAGCCATGAAGGGTGAGGATGCGAGGATTATAGAGTAAAAGATCTTGATATAGTGGGAAATGGGAAATTCGCTAATGGAGGAGAAAGAAAGTGGAGTACTTTACTTCTTCAAGAGCAAAGGATTCCAAGAATGACTTAAAACTTTTCAAACCCTAAATTGTTACCTTTGAGAGCTTTTCAATTTTGCTTTTGCGAAATTTATGGTTGAATCTTATCTATGGGAGCTTTCAATTTTGTTGTTGCAAAATTTGTGGGGAAATTCTTACCTTTTTGCATCAATGTTTTGGAAATTGAAAAATTGAATTTTTACTGACTTACTTTCAATGTCTTATTGATTTTTCAGATTTTGATATTCTTTTTTTTTGAAGGATTTATTAAGGAGGGGAAGTGTTAAATTGGAGCAATATGAGGACTTCAAATCTACAGCAAAATTCTTTTGGAAATTATATTATATCTTTCCTTTTGCTTGATTTTATTGTGTGATAATGGCTAATTCTGCATAGAAACGTGAAATGGACAATGCCTTGAATGTGTTAAAGAATCGAAGTGTGAAATTGGTCAAAAGATTTAATAGTCATGCTATTGTTGTAGATGAAACAATTTTTGAAGTGAAGAGTGAATTGAAAGATGTTAAGGAAAATAGGAATGTTTTAAATCATAAATTGGATGAACTATTTAATCTAATTCACTCCAGAAATGATGTTAATGACCAAAAGGGTGAGAGTAGTAAGAGGAATGTCTGTTTTAGCGAAGATGATCACGATAGAACTAAAAAGATAAGAGATCTGAAATTGTCTATCAGTGATGCACCATCCTTTGATGGTAAGAAAATTGATAAGTTGGATGCTTGGATTTTTCATATGGAGTATTATTTGGAATCTAGAAATTGTGATTGTGATGATTACAGTTTTTTTGTTGTAAGCTATCTGAAAGGTGATGCTCAAATTTGGTATTACACTTAGAGGAGGTCTAATTTGATTCTTGATAATATTGATTGGGAAGCTTTTAAAACCGGGATCAAATCGCGTTTCTCGTCTGACACTTATAAATCCAGAATGAAAGAAATGTAATTAAACATCAAGCATACTAAATCTGTGAAAGATTATATTTTGGAATTTGACTAATTTAGCATTCATGTCATAGGTTTGATTGATGAAATGGCTAAGTTGCATTTTTTGAACTATCTAAATCCTATACTAAAATCATAACTCAAACATCAAAAATTTATAAATTTGAAGGAATTACAAGATAAGTCATTAAAATTAGATGATCAATTGGGGTATAATCGGGAAACTCGATCACTCAGGGGTAATTTGAATGAAGTATCACAGGAGGGTGAGAAGCAATTTGTGGAAGAGGGTATGAATGCGGGTCTAGTGAATAGGCATAATATCTTCAAAGGAAGTGAATAGGTGGACAGTGTGTTAATGCAGGAAACAAATTTCACAATAGAGGGGGATACATTAAGAGTATTAAACCAAGTATAAATGCTCAAAAACCCAATCTTAGCATTCTCACATACATTATGTGTCAAAGAAGAGGTCATAGGGAATTTGAGTATGCACAACTGAAGAAAATTAATTGTTATAATTGTGGAGAGGAAAGACATTTGAGCAAAGAGTGCACAAACAGAAAAAAAAAGTCATTTGTTTTACATGCGGAGGTCTAGATCATTACGCTAAGGACTCTACATATAAGGGATCTCTTAAAACAGTTGATGTCAATGAAGGTCTTCAAATAGTTGATGTCAATGGAGGTCTTCAGGAAGATATTGCATTATACCTAGGTGAGCACGAAGCCCATGAAGTGGGAAAAAGAAAGGACTAATTGAAAGTCCTCAGTTGAGTCGACCAGATCTAGAGGTTAAGGAGTTAACTCTGAAGGGCAAGCTAATGAATGAAAGGCTAAGATAGCTGAATTTATTATGATGCTAACTACACTCTTTATTTTGAACAATCCTTCAAATGAAACTTGTTGTCCATAGCCATTTTTAGCCATGGATTTACCCTCGAAAGCACCACAGACTACCCAAAAACAACCTACTTTGAATCAACACAGAATTATGCAAAAATACCAAAACAGTCTGAAACTTCAAATATCGATAGATTTTAGGCTATTAAATAAACTCACAAAGTTTCAGACAAAAATAATAAACAGAGTGATCACATCATCTAGTCAAAGTTGCAGAAAAATAGTTTGCCAGTTTTTCGATAAAACCGACAACTTCGCAATGAATTTACATAAAGACCTGGCACACAATAGGCCTACAAATATGTGAAAATATTAAAAATATAGAGAGGAACACACATGCATAATTTCAGATAATTCCGCCAAAGGATCTGAGATTAATCCTCAGATTAAAATTACCAAAAATCACCATAAACAGTTTTAGGTCCAAAACGTTCCTAAGTGCGGAAAATGACTGAGTCCTACTTATATACACTGAAGCCTATGCTGAGCGTACGGAGGCATACCAGCCGTACGGTGACTACCTAACAAAAACTACCTAATGTTGTACTGAGACAACTGCTGGCACTGAAGATGAAGAAGATGCAGCAGTAGTCATCGTATAACAAATCAAAAGAGGAAGCTTCCACAAATACCGATGGCTGAACAGAAACTTTGACAGACTATAACTTTCAGAAAAACAACCCAATAGTCTTGAAAATTTACCACAGTGTAGATAACATACAAAAAAACACACACACAAACTTTCAATGAATTCCGCTCTCACATCTGTGAGATATGTAGAAATGAAATTACATAAAACTGGGTGTATAGTTTTCATATCATTTGTTCCTAATGAATCAAATTCACTAAGTCCTACTTCTATACACCGAAACTACACTAATCTGTACGGAGGCATTCCAGCTGTACATCTAACATTCTAACACAAAAAATACTGTGAGTATACCTGTGTACTGAAGGTATGTCATAAACCACATTCTCAACACTAAACAACTAATTCACTACATACAAAATTCTGTTCTACCAAATATTTACACCGAAGTTCATACAACGTAAAGTGATAGTGATCTAGTCTCGCCGATAGTGATCTAGTCACGCCTCGTCAGTATTTGTTGGCGGCGGCTGTCAACCGTCCGATTAGAGGATTCGGGACCGTAGAATTGACTTCACGAATTCCCGTGGTCTTGCCGAATTTCCGTACGTCCACGGAAGACATACTCACGCATTTCTCTCAAGTGACGACGCGTGTCCCAAGTGTGAATGAACCGTGAACTCCCAACATCACTGTCACACTAATTTTGGTAAGTACTGAACCGAACTCAACCAAAAATAACTTAACTCCTGAACAACTCTCTCTCCCTCACAGCTGAGGCATAGAGAGGACTAAAGCTTTATTAAAAAAAACACTCCCCTAAAGCTTTAGACTTTGCTAGTCACTCAGTCCACATGCCTCTCTACATAACTTCAATTTGGGAGCAGGTAAGGGTTTCGTCATCATATCAGCCACCATTTGCTCATCCGGTAAATAACTCAATTTCAGGACTTTTCCCATCACCTTTTCTTTTACAAAATGTAGCTTGATATCTATGTGCTTACTCTTAAAGTGATGACTGGGATTAGATGCAATAGCGATTGCTGCCTAATTGTCACACCACACTATCTGTGGTCCAGATTGCATAAAGAGAAGCTCTTGGAGAAGAGACTTTACCCAAAGTAACTCCTTAACTGCCGAGCTGGCAGCCATGTACTCAGCCTCCATGGTAGACTGAGTTGTTACCTTCTGAAGTTTGCTGCTCCAGCAACAAGTTCCACTTTCGATCTTCAAAATGTATCCCGTGGTGGAGCGTCGGCTGGGCATATCTCCGTAGCTCGCATCGCTCCATGTATGAATTTTGACTTCCCCTCCACCGAGAGAGAGTCTAAGATTTCGAGTTCCTGCAAGATAACGAAGAACTCTCTTTGCTGCCTCATAGTCCGACTTCCTTGGAGTTTGCAGGCTTCGGCTCAAGGCTCCAACCGCTGCGAGATGTCGGGACGAGTACAGTTCATGAAATAAATGAGGCTTCCGACAATCTGCTTGTAAGGAATGGAGGACATAGAATATGCCTCCCCTAAATCTAAGAAATCATCAACCAAAACACCACCATCCGTTTTCGTGCCCTCCAATTTCTGCCTGAATTCCATAGGAGTGACACTCCCCTTTGCGTCTAACATGCCAAACTTTTCTAACATGTTCTTGATTGCTTCCTTTTGAGTTAAATAAATAATTTTCTGTTTCTTGTCTCTTTCTACTTGAATTCCTAGAATATACTTAGCCTCACCCAAGTCTTTCATTTCAAACCGGGAATTCAAAGCTGATTTTATTTTATTAATCTCATTGATGGATTTGCTAATCAGTAGCAAATCATCTACATAAACTGCCACATAAATCACTCCATCATCACCTTGCATTACATAGACTGAGTGATCTGAACTGATCCTGGTAAAGCCAAGATTGGTTAAAAACTCATCTAATTTCAGGTTCCATTGCCTCGGAGCCTGTTTCAGACCATAAAGGGACTTCAACAGTTTACAGACCAGATTTTCTTTTCCTTTTTCTGCATACATCTCTGGCTGCTTCATATAAATTACTTCCTCCTAATCACCATGCAAGAAAGTTGTCTTAACATCCATCTGATGCAATTCCATATCCTCTATTGCAGTAAGAGATAACAAAACTCTAACAGTAGGAAAGCGAACCACAAGAGAGAATGTCTTTTCATAGTCAATTCCCTCCTTTTGGCTAAATCCCTTAGCAACCAGTCTAGCTTTATATCTCTCAATTGTATTATCAGGATTCAATTTTAATTTGAAGACCCACTTACAACAGATAGCTGTCCTGTTCGGTGGGAGCTCTACAAGTTCCCAAGTTTGGGCTTCCATAATTGACTTTAACTCTTCATTTGCAGCCGAGATCTAATGATCCTTTTCAGGAACGGAAAAAGCTTCATGATTAGTAAGCGGCTCCCCTGTGCTTGCAAAAAAAGCACTCTCAACTTGGTCGCCTTGAAGGCGGCTGCTTTGCCTTCTTCCCCCCGGATAATTGTACGCGGGAACGGTTGGTTCCCTATATTGCCGCACAAGGCGTGTATTGGGAGGAGCATCGACAGAAAGAGCAGCTCCAGAAGGAGTATTAGACGACCCAGAGGCATTTGGGAGAGAGGTAGAAGAAGTAGAAGAGGATGGAGTAAAAGGTACCTGCTCAATAATGATATACTCTTGTATTTTCTCATTCCCTTTCAGCTGCATCCATGCTAAAAACGTCAATAGATTGACTTTCTTCTTTAATCTGAATATTCCTGGCTGTTTGAAGGCATCCTCTCTGAGGATTATACACTCTATAACCTGCAGATTCATCATCATAGCCTAAAAAGACACCAGGTACAGATTTTGGACTAAGCTTCAAATTAGGAAGATTATCGAAGATAAAACATTTGCTACCAAAAACTCTAAAATAACTAACATTTGGCTTTTTGCCTGTCCAAACTTCATAAGGTGTCTTACCCCTAACAGCCCGGGTTTCCACTCTATTTTTGATGTAGGAAGCACAATGAAAAGCTTCCCCCAAAAAACTTTGGATCCACACCTTTATCGGCCATCATAGATCGAGCACATTCAGTCAAAGTCCGATTAAGTCTCTCGGCAACACCATTTTGTTCCGGTGTGTACGGAGCAATGAATTCACGAGAGATGCCATTTTCTTTCAAAAAATCAGCAAAGGCATGAGATACATACTCTCCACCATTATCCGTCCGCAAAGCAAGAATAGATTTGCCGTGAAGTTTCTCTGCCCAGATTTTGTAGTGCTTAAAGTGAGTGAAGACTTCTCTCTTCTCCTTCATAAAGTATATGCGACTATACCGGGAGTAATCGTCTCTAAAGGTGACAAAGAAGCGGCTGCCACCCAGAGAGGGAACTTTAGAAGGGCCGAAAACATCAGATTCAATAATACCTAGAAAATCTGTGGCTCGGTGATCAGAAACTTGTGATATGGGAAGCTTGTGAAGCTTTCCGAGAGCACAACCATCACACACATGAGACTCTTGTTGACCAAGCTTGACTCCCTCTATCATGTCATGCTTTATCATCTTAGTAAGCCTCTCATGATGCACATGACCAAGTCTTTTATGCCACAAAACATTATCACATAGGACACTGGAGTACGCAAAATAAATTTTATTAGCCAGGTCCATGCGGTACAAAAAGTTTGGGCCTCTAGTTCCTACTAGAGCTACTCTTCCATTCTTGCTCACTATTTTCTTGCCATTTTTCTGGAGAACCTCAAAGCCTTTGCTTTCAGCTACAGACGTAGAAAACAGATTGTTCTTAAACTTTGGAACATACAAGACATCATACAAAGTTCTCTTAACAACCTTTCCATCTATCACACAATCCAGATCTATGTTTCCTTTGGCATTTGATTCAACGGCATAGCCATAAGCATAAAAGATCTGACGTAAAGGAATAGAAGACATCTCCTTAAACCAAGACTTGTTCCAGCACATGTGTGAAGAGCTGCCGGAATCCATTATCCTTCCGAGGTCCTTTTCCCCTTCCATTATGTCGAGTTTGGCAAGAGCGAAGAACTTTTTGTCATCAGTTTTTGGAAAACTGAGCACATCAGGTGTCGTTTCCTCGGTTGTTTTCTTCTTCAATTCCGTATCCTCCGCTGAAAGTGCAACAGTTTTATTCGGAGGTTTTTGGGAAATGGGAGGTCCGCGGTGTCTCCATCCTTTCCGAAAAGTACCTGTTTCAAGAGCTTTTACATACAAAAGACAAGCTCTGAAGGAGTGACCATCAGTATAGCAATAAACACATTTCTCAAACTGAGGATTAAACTGATTCCCTTGATATCTACTTTCCCTCTGAAACTGAGCCGTAAATGCTACAACTGGTTTTCCAAATCCTAAAACTGTCTGAGTAGCCTATTCTGCCAAGATAAACTTTATAGCTATTTGCAAATTCCAAAGAGGTTTAGACAATTTTTTCATTTCATCTGAGGCTCTTTTATATTCATTGGGAAGCCCCTTTAGGAGAATCATGGCCTGATGATAAGGGGAGAAAGTCCCCCCAGAACATACATTTTCCGACAGTAACATTCAAAACCGATTAGTGTATTCCACCATGCTACCACCTGTGTACTTATACTCATAGATCTGACCAGCTGTTATAATCTCATGCTGGTCACTAGCTTTAACATAAGAAGATTTCAATGCATCCTACAATTCTGATGCCTTTGTAACATTAATATATGTCATATGCAATTATTTTGATATCATAAGCTTTACTAAATGCAAAGCCTAGTCATTTTTCTGATCAAAGGTGGCATCAGATTCTGCCAGTGATCCATTTAACACATCAATAAATTTCACTTGCTTGAAGTAAGACTTAACCAAATCTGCCCAATACAGATATTCGCGTCCATCAAAGACCGGAATTCGTGAACGCGGGCCCGTGACCTGTTGTTCTGAGGCAACTGCTGGCACTGAAGATGAAGAAGATGCAGCAGTAGTCATCGTATAACAAATCAAAAGAGGAAGCTTCCACAAATACCGATGGCTGAATAGAACTTTGACAGACTATAACTTTCTGAAAAACGCCCCAATTGTCCTGAAAAATCACCACAGTGTAGATAACATACAAAGGAACACACACACAAACTTTCAATGAATTCCGCTCTCAGATGTGTGAGATATGCAGAAATGAAATTACATAAAACTGAGTGTACAGTTTTCATATCATTTGTTCCTAAGAATCAAATTCACTAAGTCCTACTTCTATACACCGAAACTACACTAAGCTGTAGGTAGGCATTCCAGCCGTACATCTAACATTCTAACACAAAAAATACTGTGAGTATACCTGTGTACTGAAGGTATGTCATAAACCACATTCTCAACACTAAACAACTAATTCACTACATACAAAATTCTGTTCTACCAAATATTTACACCGAAGTTCAGACAACGTAAAGTGATAGTGATCTAGTCTCGCCGATAGTGATCTAGTCACGCCTCGTCAGTATTTGTTGGCGGCGGCTGTCAACCGTCCGATTAGAGGATTCGGGACCGTAGAATTGACTTCACGAATTCCCGTGGTCTTGCCGAATTTCCGTACGTCCACGGAGGACATACTCACGCATTTTCTCTCAAGTGACAACGCGTGTCCCAAGTGTGAATGAACCGTGAACTCCCAACATCACTGTCACACTAATTTTGGTAAGTACTGAACCGAACTCAACCAAAAACAACTTAAGTCCTGAACAGCTCTCTCTCCCTCACAGCTGAGGCATAGAGAGGACAAAAGCTTTCTTAAAAACAACACCTAACACAAGTTACGTCATACAAAAAAAATCATACACTAATCAACTAACCACACAAAGACAAAAAATTTGCTAAACTGAATATTTACAAAGGAGTAGGATTTGTTGTTCTTTGGTCTAAAATAGACCGCAGAAGCGACCCAAAATATCATGCAAGAAGCTAAGCAAAAATAGGTTGACGAACAATCATATGAAATGCATCCTCCATATGCGTACACAGACGCAACAAACAACATTTAGGGTTTCATGGAATAATCAACATAAATAAACCCTATGACATCATCTAAGGTTCGATGGAATAATCAACATAAGCAAACCCTAAGACAAATGCATAAATAATGCATATCAAATAAACATAAAATAACATAAATAAATAATAACAAAAAGAGTGCAATCTCACATAAACATTAGATAAACAAAAGTATATCAATAAACATATTACTCAAATGCATGACCTAATCGGCAACCCTAAAAGTCTACATCTTCGGTCCCCACTTTACTAACCAGCATTGATGATTCATTCCTAACAAAGCTCATTCCTATATATACACTTGTGAGCTGTCAAATAATCACTAAGTGTCATAAATTACGTTACTGTCACTAAATCCTATTTACGCAAAATAACCTTTTAGTAAGAGTAAACTAATCGTAAGCGTACACCTGAAAGACAAGCAATCGTAAGCGTACACTTGTCTGCAAATACGACACATAAAGACACACAATTAAACTGTCGATATCCTCATTGATCACCTAAAATATAACTATTTTAATCAACACTAAATCATTAATTCAAATAAGACAAAACATTGATGCTTCAAATATTTACACCGACGCATCCAAAAATCCGCGTCATAAGTGACAACTTGCTTAGTCACTTGTCGATAAGTCCACGTAGTGAACCGACATCGCATATGTACGGTCCACCTAATAATACGTCATTAAAGATAATGAGATCCCTTGAAAATATCGGCAGACGCCGTTCGCCCTCCACGTGTACCATGACCAATTTGTCGAAATCAATTCGTACGATCCAAATCCTGTCCGTTCCGAAATCACGTACTTCGTCATAAATGCGCCTTGTCGCATTTAAGGTACACGTATTTTGTCCTAAATCTCACGTGCCAAATTAAAAGTACACCTGTCAAATACGACGCTCCGTACCGGCGGCGTCACATTTAATAAATGCGGTCTGTCGCATTATGTTTCGTATGGCCGGCGTATTTTTCAAATCCTTCGAATATTTCAAATCGAATCGCGAAGCGATCCGCCGTCCATTTCTATTTCGCATTCCGTAATTTTTCGTACGCTTCTTCGCGTCACTCAATTTGTACTTTACGTCACTTTAAATTCATTTTGCTTCTACCCCAAACCTGAAAATCCATTCGTACCACCACATTACTTTCAGTATTTACGTACGCTCGCAAACATGCGCACGCACGTACGAAACTGAATCTTCAAAAACAACACTCCCCAGAAGATTTAGTTTCGTAAATCCATGATGCCACGTCATCAGCTGTCTCCTCCATCTGAATCCGCCAAATGCCTCTGCCAGAATTTTCCCACTTCTTCCACCATTGCTTCCGCTGCCTCCACATACCATCCAGATTTCATAATACATAATATATATATTTTTATTTTTCAATTACAACAATTTTTCTCTTTTCTCAACAATATCTTAATCAAATCTACTTCTCACAATTGTATCACAAATCAACTAAATAATTAAAGCCATAAGATCACACTAATAATATATCCCAACTCAAAATTTCTATCTCAACTATATCAAATCTTGATTTCATTTTTTTTTTCTTTTTCTTTTTTATTTAATAATCTGATCCCAAAATTTCCCATTAAAAATACATTTAACAAATAGTATTTTCCCAAAAATTCTAATAATGTCACATTTCCCAAAAAATTCCAACAACTCAAAATCTACATTACAAATCCAATTTTCAACAATCATCGATCCACAATATTTGGATATCTTAACACATGTCACAACTCCACCTTCCGGATCTCTCTCCCCCAAACGTCGAATCTCCACCTTCCACATCTCTCCATCAAACGAATATGTATTTTCCAAAAATAAAATATCATTTCTCATAATTAATCATTTTCATTGAGGGTAGACATTTCAGCACTATCACTAAGTTAACCCTTGGGGCGATGCAAGATTAACCTCGGCACATACCAACACTATCACTAAGTTAACCCTTGGGGCGATGCAAGATTAAACTCGGCACATACCAACACTATGATAAGGCCGATCTCATGGGTACACAGACACCATTACTGCAATACAACCAGCAAGAACAAAATTAACCCGCTACAATGCGTTTGACACAAACCTATCTCGACTTAACCTAGCATGTGATAGATGGGTTGTGGGCCCATAACCTGTTGTTCTTTGGTCTAAAATAGACCGTAGAAGCAACCTAAACTATCATGCAAAAAGCTAAGCGAAGCTAGGCCAATGAAAAATCATTTGAAATGCATCCTCCATTTAACATACAACAACTAAGGTTTGATGGAAAAATCAACATAAACAAACCTTAGGACAACATCTAAGGTTTGATGGAATAATCAACATAAACAAACCTTAGGACAACATCTAAGGTTTGATGAAATAATCAACATAAGCAAACCCTAGGACAAATGCATAAACAATGCGTATCAAACATATATAAAATAACATAAATAAATAATAACAAACAAATGCATTACACATAAACAAAAGTATAGTCAAAGTATAATCAAATAATCATTATATCATTCAAAGTGCATGACCTAATCGACAACCCTAAAATACTACATCTTTGGTCCCCACTTTACTAACCAGCATTGATGATTAATTCCTAACAAAGCTCATTCCTATATATACACTTGTGAGCTGTCAACGAATCACTAAGTGTCAAAATAACCAACGTAAATTACGTAACTGTCATTAAGTCCTATTTAACCATAATAAACTGCTACTAAGAATAAGCTAATCGTAAGCGTACACCTGAGAGCCAAGCAATCAAAAGCGTACACTTGTCTACAAGTACGACGCATAAACACACAATTTAGAGCATCCAAACCCTAAATGATTGCGTAAATAAAAACTGTCATAATAAACACTAATTTATTAATACAAATAAGACAAACCAATGTTGTTCCAAATATTTACAAGTATACACAATCGCACAGAATCGTATACTGAATCATGCTGAGTCACTCAACGTAACTCCTTGATTTTCGTCAAAGAATCTGGGACGTCCAAAACATACATCTTGTGATTTGACGCGATTTCGCGTTCCCACTGCTTTAAAAATTACGGCGGCCTTTGTCTGTCGTCCGTAGCTCTTATTCGGCACCCTTGATGTCGCGCCACGTGGTCCCAAAGTCCACTTGACGAAACAACGTCAAACCATCCAAATTTGTCCGTACCGCAATTACGTACTACGCCATAAATGGCGCATGTCAAATCTAACGTCCACTTGCAAAAGAAGACGCTCCGTACCGGCGGCGTCCTTTATAATAAACGTCGCCTGTCGCATTTTGTTTCGTACGTGCGACGTACAATTATATACACTTCGAATTTCATACATCGGATCGCTTCGCGATCCGCCGTCCATTTCACTTACGCGAACAATACTTTTACATATGTTTGTTCGCGTCACTCAATTAGTACTTTTGTACGTCTCAACCAATCAATGAAACCATGCGAACCTCCACGCTACACTTGGTGAACACGTACGCACTAAAAACCGCGTACACACTAAACATCGCAAACGCACGAAACGACGAGTACGCACGAAACTAAATCTTCAAAAACAACACTCCCCCGAAAATTTAGTTTCGTGCATCCATGATGCCACGTCATCAACTGTCACACTCCATGAAACTACGTCATCAGCTGTCACCAGTGTCACATCCTGCTGCCTCGTCCATCTGAATCTGCCAACTGCCTCCACCATCTGAATCCGCCTTTGCTACACCACTGCTTCCGCTGCCTCCATAAAGCTTTCCACATTTTATAAAAATAATTTATAATATTAATTTTTTTTTTCTTTTTTTTTTCTCTTTCGATTACAACAATTATTCCTACTAATTTCTAAATCCGAATCTACTTCCCACAATTCTATCAAATTCAACTAAAAATAAAAACTAAAGGATCACACTTATAATATATCCCAAATCAAATAATTCCTACCTCAATATAACAAATCTACAATATATATATATATATATATATATATATATTTTAAATAATTAAATCCCAAAATTTCCATTAAAAATACATTAAACAAAAAGTATTTTCCAAAAAATTCTATCGAAATAAACAAACAAAATCTCACATATTCATCTAGCTATCACAACAATTATCAAAGATAAAAACCTTTCAAATTTTCTAAATTTTTCAAACCCCGTACTTGATCCCACAAACTCTCTAAAAGAAAACATTAAAAGAAACAAATACAAATAAACTCCACAAAATTTTCTTTTTCCAAAATCTCTAATAATGTTACATTTTCCAGAAATTTCCAACAACTCAAAAATCTACATTATAAATCAAATTTTCAACAATCATCGATCCACAAAATATGGATCTCTCCATCACATGTCACAACTCCACCTTCCGGATCTCTCTCCCCCAAATGTCAAATCTCCACCTTCCACATCTCTCCATCAAACGGCAAATCTCCACCAAATGTCAAAACTTAACTTCCCGAATCTCTCCACCAAAAACAAATATGTATTTTCCAAAAATAAAATATCATTTCTCATAATTAATCATTTTCATTGAGGGTAGACATTTCGGCACTGTCACTAAGTTAACCCTTGGGGCGATGCAAGATTAAACTCGGCACATACCAACACTATGATAAAGCCGATCTTATGTGTCACTAAGTTAACCCTTGGGGCGATGCAAGATTAAACTCGGCACATACCAACACTATGATAAGGCCGATCTCATGGGTACACAGACACCATTACTGCAATACAACCAGCAAGAACAAAATTAACCCGCTACAATGCGTTTGACACAAACCTATCTCGACTTAACCTAGCATGTGATAGATGGGTTGTGGGCCCATAACCTGTTGTTCTTTGGTCTAAAATAGACCGTAGAAGCAACCTAAACTATCATGCAAAAAGCTAAGCGAAGCTAGGCCAATGAAAAATCATTTGAAATGCATCCTCCATTTAACATACAACAACTAAGGTTTGATGGAAAAATCAACATAAACAAACCTCGCGTCACTCAATTAGTACTTTTGTACGTCTCAACCAATCAATGAAACCATGCAAACCTCCACGCTACACTTGGTGAACATGTATGCACTAAAAACCGCGTACAAACTAAACATCGGAAACGCACGAAACGACGAGTACGCACGAAACTAAATCTTCAAAAACAACAAGTTTGAGGATGACGCAAATTGTACTTTACAAATTTGCCATTCTTTCGTACAGTTGCAGCTTAGGCAGTACGACGCTAAGTTTTACAAGAAATTGACACAGAAAAACCTTACTTATGTTGTTATTCAACCACCATTGCAGGAGGGGGACCAACAGTAGTAGTGGGAGTAGACATGGAAAACAACAAAAGCTATCAAGCACCTACTCAACAGCCAACTTTCAGCTTACACAAAATATGACCCAGAAAGCCAATATGCCTCAAAATTGCCACAGTGATACACAATACATTATATTGACAATTCCCAAAATTGAAGCCCAAATGACCTCGTAAACCATAAGATATAATGTTTGGAAGTTTTCAAAAAACTGTCTTTAGAAAATCATATTCCCAAAACTGGATACTACAAAATTGGCTAAGTCCTAAGTTATATACTCACAGTGTGTATCTACTGGTCTACACTAATTTGGGTAACTGTTATTGCGGTTATTATCCTACCTAACGACAAAGTATCCTACCTGTACGTTACTGTACCGTTAGTACCTCAAAAACCCTAATTGCTATTTTCCAAAAACGTATTTAGTGGAACATTATTTTTTATTACACTAAATTACAAAACAATGTTTATTGAGATATTTTCAGATATCGAACCGTACACAAAACGTTCCAGATGCTTAGTTAGCGGTAGTCGCTAAAGTCCAGCCGACTGTGGTCGTGTGGTACGAAGCACCTGAGTGCTTCGTCAATTGTTGTCCCACGTGAATCACGCTTGTGGTCCCTCGTGAATCACGCTTGTGGTCCCAAGTGAATCGCGTCCGTTGGAACAAATTCAATCGACGATGGAACCATCGAACCGTACCATATATTAACAGAATACCCGGTTCAAATTCCGTTCGTCCAATTCTGTGAATCCAATCGTCAATTGCGTGACGCGTGTGGCTGGCTGTCGGCGCCACTCCATAAAACCTGCATACGATCTCTTGTCGACACGTGTTTTTGTAAAAGTACAGTATACTCTATTGTACTTTTGCTACTGTAACACTAATTAAGGTAAGTATTACAACAAACTACTTAGAAAATATTCTAAGTTATTTTAACCCTATCTAATGAAACAAAGATTTCTAAATTACAACAACTTATGCACATGGGGACATACTCTAACACTAATAGCGATTCACGGTGTAGTGTACTTTGATAAAAGGTATGTATCGATGCAACCGTAACTTAGCGAGCAAAATTTGTCTTGTACTGAAGATTCTCCGTACGCTTGTTTCACGGGTGTACTACACCGTGAATCGTAATTAGAGTAGAGTATTAATCTACATAAAAATTATAGACCGTTGGTCGTCGCTTTGGAAACCTTTAAATAGGCCCACTTTCTGTTCGTCTGCACCCCTAAACGGCTTGTCCCTCGGTTTACATCAGCAAACGGGTAACTCTGTCCCGCAAATCGCAAATTATAGTCAATCGTTGTGTAGTTTTGGGTCCCGTCTACAAATGTATGTACGGACGCCTTGAATAGTACAAAAAGTATTTGGGCATTTTGATAAACAGGACGCGGGACAAATCGCAAATTTCAGTCAATCGTAGTGTAGTTTTGGGTTGCTTCTACAAATGTACGTACGGACGCATTCAATAGTACAAAAAATACTTGGACATTTTGATAAACAGGACGCGGTCCATGCGGCATGATAAACTGGACACTGTCCCCGTTCGATCTTGGTTGCTCAATCCTGTCAACCGGTTTGCCTCAATCATTTTGTTTTGGGTCGCATCTACAAAAGTTCGTACGGAAGCTCTAAAACACTACTATTGTCAATCGTTTTGTTTTGGGTCGCGTCTACAAAAGTCCGTACGGGAGTTTAAAACAATATAATAGTACTTTGACGTTTTGATAAACAGGACACGGTCCCAAGTGTAACAGGCATGAAAAACGGGCATGATAAACGGAACATTGTCCAAGTTCGTGTAACGGGCATGAAAAATAGGACACAGTCCATGCCCGTGTAACGGGCGTGATTTACTAGTTAGAGTAAAAAACGAAAAAAAAAAACTAGAGTTATTAATTCTATTTTGGCTAATCAACCCTTATCAAAAATAATATTTTGGGTCAAGTTCCATCAGTCGAAAAGTGGGGTAGTTTAGAGAAATCAGCGACTATTCCTACCAAAGCGTACCGCTTATTTTGTTTCTATACGCGAAACAACATAACGGAGAATCTTGTCAAAAGTCTCTAAAAGTCTTAGAGGTCAAATTGAGCGTCAGATGTTCATCCGCGAGATGTTCGCTTCATTTTTCTTTGTAGCTGCCAAAGTACCTGTAGGAGGTGAGCTGCCAACGTACCTGTAGGAGGTGGGTTGGCAGATACAAAAATAAAAAAAATCGTGACACGCTGGACGAATAAGCTACGTATCACGATAGAAAACCAACTAAAATTGACGAAATTTGCACATGGTTAAAAATGCAACTGAAAATTAAAAAAGTAATCTCGAAACGGTCCTTCGTCGCGCTATTTTTGGCAGCACTCTTTCGTCACACTATTTTCGGCAAAGGATTTTCGTCATTTTAAAAAACATGAACCCTAAAAAATGAGTTGGCGTAAATGACTGGCGTTCGCACAAAGTACAAAAGTTATGTGTATTATCACTTTGTTACGCAAATACATGGTACGCAAGTGAAGATTTGAAGTGAAATTTGTCGGTGTGAAGTTTTTTAAAAGATTGTAAATGTCTGGTCAAAACCCACTTGGTGCCACTCAATGTATAACGCGTGGTTTACAGACTCTTCGTGATGGAACATCGACTCAATTAACCGGGCCCGTAGAGTTGGTCGTACGATTACAAAAACGACTGATGGAACTTGACCCTTACTCTAATTTATCAATAACTCTAATTTGGGCGTAAATTTGGGCGTTGAATATATCTAACGTAAATTAGGTACGCATATAGAATCTAACAAAACGTATAGTTTCACGTCATTATGATGTTTGCACTACGCAGTTTGTTAAAACGCAGTTACATGATAACGGCATGTATCAAATCATTATTTGTACTTTTTTATTTAACAAAGTACAATTTTGCGCGGTTAGACACCGACCTTACACCACACTATTCAAAGCGGCAATGTATTAGAGTTATAAACGCTCATTCAAAAAGTACCTTATATAATGTAAATAATAATATATAGTAATGTACTGTATTTATGGTGATAGAGTCAAAAGTTGGGGTGATGGAATTAGCACACATAACTCTAATTACGATTCGTGGTGTACTGTAGTGTAATGTTCGAAACCAAAAGTCGTCACTTAAAGTCGTGACATTTGTATGATGCTTCGTAATTTTGTGACATTATTAACGCCATTTGTGTTGTGACGTTGTAGACGTTTGGTTTTTGTGACATTGCGACAACATGCTCATTTGCGACACTGTCGACATCACTAACTATATAACTTCTTGCCATTCCTTCCAGATTTCATACTTTTATTTCCTCTCTCGACATTTCTCCAAATTCCTTGATATAATAGCCAAAAAAAGCCATTTCACTGCTTTATTTTCTCATGAAGAAAAATTCATCATCCATTCCAAGAAGAGGGAGTAAGGAGAGGGAGAGGGAAAAGGAGTGGGAGCCTTGACAAGTGGAAAGTTTTTGCAAATGATATTAGAGAATTGAGACCCATACAAAATCCGTGTACATTTTTCTAAACGGTTTAAAATCCTATGAAACGTGCAAAGGAAAATTCATATCTGTGGGTAAGTGTCACTTTATTATGAGCTGACTGACGAGGTGGTCGAAGATTAAAGGGGTGTGCCCTTTTTTTCAAATTAAGAAAGGTGTGCCCTTTTTGTCATAGTAAGTGTTGTTTTTTGTCGTTTTCCTCCACGGTTGGATCTGCAACAAAAAAATCTTATGCCCTTACTTCAAATTTGCAAAGACCGTAGTACAATACCCGTCCCCCTTAAACTTTAGATGTGCTCTAAGCTTATCGTCTTCCTCTTCTCGACCAACAGTCATGTGATTCCAACTCACCTTCAAGCTTTAAGCAAAATCACCTCAAAAGTCAATTTTATTTAAGACAACACATGAACAAGGAATAGTAAAACGTTTACGCTTGTGCCACACGTATTTCAACATTTTCGCACGAGGGAGAGTACATGTTATTTTATTTTTTGCCCGTCGCGCGCATGTCAATACAAAAAAGATTACAGCCTCCACTTCGTTAAAACGACCCTAACAAAAGTTTACAATGTCATGGTCCTTCTATCTCTTCACACTAACTCTCCACTATCCCATTTATTGGAATAAAACACTAAAATATTGGTGTGAAATGAAAGAGTTTTTTAAATATATATATATATATATATGTTACCTTTGGGCGTAGTTTAATGGTAGCTCGAGTGAAAAACAAAGACGAGAAGAAATTGGGGAAACTTAGATAATTAGTGATGTTGTTGCTGTCACAAGTGAGCATGAAGTCACATGCAATGTCACAAATCGATAATTATCGACGGTAACTCAGCATTGCGGTGCATAATGATTGTGATTTTCAACAGTCGCGCCCCCCCCACCCGAACCCACCATTCGCGTGGTCGCGTTAACTTTGTGCTCGTTTCGTTCACTAGTTTCGTACCAATGTGGTACAGACCACCCAACACCCCTCCAAACAATACTATTGGTGATGATTTTTGATGGCCCCGAATATATATATTGAGACGTGTTAACGTTCGACAATTTATATTAATAATAATCGAATTTGTCGCGACAAGAAATTACCCGATACATAACACTAGTTTCTCCACTTTCTCGATTATTTTGTTGGTGTAACATCCAATTATACAAAAAGAATAACATTTTACTTTAACACACATGTACATATTTTAATAAACATGTGAAGCACCAAACACGCTTGTAATGGCATTGTAAAGCAGTAACGAAAAGCAACGGAATTTTTTTGTCGCTTGGCGCTCAGTTCGGGCATGTACAAATAGGATCACTATCTGGAGATGAGTTTTGTTTTTTTTTCACCTTCGGCGGAAAGGGTGCGCCAACACGAAGCGAAAAAGTCATTCGTCGAGTAAACGAAAGTGGAGTTAAACAACTAAAAGCAGTATCGATGATAAAAAACAAGAGAGTGCCATTCAATCAATTATTTCTCACAAATAAATTACCAATTTTGCACTTTGTTAAGACTGTTGCTATGATAATGCACATGGTACAATAAATGAGGTTATATTAACTCAATGCGTATAAAGTACTTGTATACAATGCTTTTTCAAGGGTGGAGGATAAATTTTGAGATGACAATGGTGCATTGAGTGCTTATTATAATGATACGTAACAAACACATTGAGTAGTCACACATCGATTACAACACACACACACAGTGAATTCGTGTAGCACACTTAAAACCATGTGGTAAAATAGTAAATATTATTGTAACAATAGAATATTGTTGGTAGTTAACTTGTGATGTATCAAAAATCCATTAGTTATCGTGCGTCGTACAGGGTTAAAGGTACATTAGCTTTCACATATACAATGTGTTAATAATGTTTTGTAAAATCATAGGATGACTTTTACGAATTGGTGCATTGTGGTGGCATTTGGATTGCAAATGGGCGCTTTCACCAAGATTTCACATGTATTTATAATCATTGGTGCGATGGTACGGTTACTGTGGTCATTGGTATAGTAAAAGAGTGTTAGGTTTAAAAAACAATAATTTATCATTTTTTGTCGAGGGTTAATCTTAGCATATTATGCATTGAATTTTAAGAGTTTATGACAGTTTATATTATCATTAGTTTGTGAACTAGCGCGGTAATGTACTATAAAAGAGGTTATCATAACACGATGCTTAATAGTTGTTTGTGGTGTTTTGGACGCATAGGGGTGGTTACAGAAGAGTACACGTAATAGTCCACACATTTAATATGTTGTGACAAGGGTTAGCAAGAAATTTGACATTTTATATCATCGTTACAGAAACTATTATAATATGTTAAAATCGGAAAAAAGTGGCACTATTTTACGGGTTAATTGACTGTTGAGAACCATAGTTGTTCAACGCATTTTACGCACGATTCAAGCGCGCATACAATCGTGGAAAATGGAGGTCGATTTGAAAAAATCGTAAAAATCGTTAATGACTTTTTCTCCGTACAACTTCGTACATATTAAAAAAAATGAATTGAACATGTACCACAGTTTCTACGCTTTCCGTTAAATGAGCGGTAAAATATTTTAGTTATATAAAAAAGGGAATTGACCATGACATTAACTGTTTTAGTTGCTTGCCGCGCTTGCGGACGTCGACCGTCATAATAAAATAAGCAATTCACACGGCCGGCGAACGTTTACGGTAACAAAACTGCGGCAACCACATGTAAATAAAAGTGTTACAGACAGTCACTTTTTGTCGTTACGTGAGTTGCAAGGTGGGAGTACTTGTTGTTCTTTGGTCTAAAATAGACCACAGAAACCACCCAAACTATCATGCAAAAAGCTAAGCGAAGCTAGGCCAATGAACAATCATTTGAAATGCATCCTCCATTTAACATGCAACAACTAAGGTTTGATGGAAAAGTCAACATAAGCAAACCTTAGGACAACATCTAAGGTTTGATGGAATAATCAACATAAACAAACCTTAGGACAAATGCATAAACAATGTATATCAAACATATATAAAATAACATAAATAAAAAATAACAAACAAATGTATTACACATAAACAAAAGTATAATCAAAGTATAATCAAATAATCATTATATCATTCAAAGTGCATGACCTAATCGACAACCCTAAAATACTATATCTTTGGTCCCCACTTTACTAACCAGCATTGATAATTTTCCTAATGAAGCTCAAATCTATATATACACTTGCGAGCTGTCAAAAAATCGCTACGTGTCAAATTAACCAACGTAACTTCCACTAAGTAGTATTAAACCATGAGAACCTTTTACTACAAATAATCCTAGCGGTAAGTGTACACTTGAAAGTCAACCAATCATAAGCGTACACTTGTTTGCAAGTACGACAACACACAAATTAAACTGCCGAAACCCTAAATGATCATCTAAATAAAAACTGTCACAATCAATACTAAATTATTATTACACATACGACAAAACATTGTTGTTTCAAATATTTACACCGACGCGTCCGCAAAATACGCGTCATAAGCGACAACTCGCTTAGTCACTTGCAGATAAATCCACGTAGTGAACCGACATCGCATATGTACGGTCCACCTAATAATACGTCATTAAAATAATGCGATCCCTTGAAAATATCGGCGGACGTCGTCCGCCCTCCACGTGTAACTCGAACCACTGCCGAAATTAATCCGTACTTTCCAAATCTTTTCCGTACTGAATATGCGTCGTTTGCAATAAATGCGCCTGTCGCATATAGAGTACACATGTCCAAATAAGACATTCCGTACCGGAAGGGTCCTTTTCTATAACTGTTGCCTGTCGCATTGTGTTTCGTACGTGCGACGTACTATTTTGACTTTTTAGAATATTTTACATCGGATCGCTTCGCGATGCGCCGTCTATTTCACTTACGCATTCAGCGCCACTCAATTAGTCAATTAATTTTACTTGTACAATAAACCCCCAATCCGCAAATCCGTTCGAACCTCCACATTAACTCCGGAAATTACGTACGCACGCAAATACGCGCACTGAATGCGAAACTGAATCTTCCAAAAAAAACAGTACTTAGCCGCAAATTTAATTTAATCGTATAAGCGTTACATTGAATTTAGACGCAAAGTGAAATGAAACCTCTTTAAACTAAAGTACTATAAGTCTTGTACGGAAATATTAAAACGCACGAAACGAAATAAACTTTGTACACTCTAATAAAACAAACCGGCGTAAAAGTATAAATTGAAAGTAATTTTGTAATTTCAAAATCTTTATTTCAGTCAATAAGGGTAAAAATAACTTAGGATATTTTTCCTAGTAGTCTACTGTAATACTTACCTTAAAACCTTAAATAGTGTTACAGTAGCAAAAGGTACAGTAGAGTGTATCGTACTTTTGTAGGGACATGTGTCGGCGAAACACTGTATGAATGTTTTTGGAGTAGCGCCGACCATCAGCCATACGTGTCAAAAAGTTGACGATGCGATTCACATGATCGGACGAACGGGATCTGTCCCGAGTATTCCGGAAACGTATGGTACAGCTCGACGGTACCATCGTCGATCGAATTTGTTCCAACGGATGCGATTCACCTGTGACCACAAGCGTGATTCACGAGGGACCACAAGCGTGATTGGCGTGGGACCACAAGTGACGAAGCACTCAGGTGCTTCGTACTACACGACCACATTCGGTTGGACTTTAGCGGTTACCGCTGACTAAGCATTTGGAACGTTTTGTGTATGGTTAGAACTTTTTGTGTACGGTTCAATGTCTGTAAATATCTAAATAACATTAGTTCATTCAAATTTAGTGCAAGGAGACGTGGCAGATTATAGTCCATGTCCTTAAATACTGTAATTTGTTCTATTTAAGGCATCAATGTCAACATTTTGGGGTGCCGATATAGAGTACATAACCCTAATTACGATTCACGGTGTAGTACACTATTCATTTCGCAAATCTTAGGGAACGCGACAAAGCGTAACTACTGGCTTATTCATATGTCGTACATTAGATAACTTTGTACTTTTTTCGGTTACAGGCGAGCACGGTTAGTCGCGAGAAATCGAGTTTCGGTTAGCTTTTATTTTCGTAAACGCCGGTCGGTTAACGGTTAACAATTTTGGAGCATGACATAACCCGGTCGGGCGTCGGTTACTCAGATTTTGAAAAAAAAAACGATCGATTTCGGTTATGTAAAATTTTGACTTTTGCGACCTCTGATCGGGTGTACAAAATGTACAATCATATTTTGTTATACTATTTGAGAAGTACGCCGTGAATCGTTATTAGCGTTTAGAAATTATTAGTGTTAATAATTAATCACTGATATTAATGCTAATTTGGGTTTTGCAAAATTTCAAAAAAAAAGTTTAATTGTAATTGATCCATAACGATGAATTAGGTACACCGGATCTGCTGTAATTATATATTCAGTAAAATAGGTAGAAGTACAAAATTTGACAATCCGTACAACGTCGCGTCCTTTTACTATAATTAATCCATTATTCTAATTTGGGTTTCCGGGTTAACAATTAATACGCCGTTCATACTTATACACTAAAATGGTACGAGTACAAAATCGTTTATTCTAAACTCAATTTTGTATGCAACCGATATAAGTTAACTACAATTTCCGTACGATTTTCAGTAATGAAGTACATTGTTGTACGAGCAAACATCTTCCGTACACCACACTATTCAAGAAATGCGTACGTCATAATCGTTAACGCTAATTTACAAGAAACGTAATAAATGTCAAGGAAAAAATAGATTTGTTAATTATATTTCGGTTTTGAGGTCAAAATTTGGGGTGCCGATATAGAGTACATAAGGCAATTACAATTCACGGTGTACACGTACGACCCGTATCGCTAATAGTGTTAATGTTTTTTCTCCACTTAAAACATCTTTTTAAGTGCACACATCTCCTATTTTCGGTGGGAGACCTCCAATCGGAAGGTGAGAACCTCACCTTTCATTCACAACCGTCCGATTAATAATCTGGCGACTGTGCAAGAATAAAAATGTTTATGGGTATGTCCCCATGTGCATAACTAAGGGTCTTTTTTTGCAGTTTTTTTTATAAAACTTAGCGCAGTACTGCCTAAGTTGCAAACTGTACGAAGGAATTGCAAATTTGTAGAGCAAAAATTGCGTCATCCTCGAATTTAGGATGTATGAAAACTTGTCGTCTTGTGTTTTTCGACCCATTTCCACGACAAAAAACGTCATCTTCAACCTTACGTTTAAAACACATGCACGATGTGTTTTAAAACTAGGTATTTTTGATAAACAAATAGGAACATATATTCGCACGTGGCGTAATTTTTGAAAACTTTCATACGATTTCCAAGGACAAAAAGAAGTACAGAATTCGCTATGTTTTGTCCGATTGCGTTCAAGCAAGACGAAAAAAAGTACACAATTTATTTGGTTTTGTCCGTTTTCGTCCAGTACGGATTTCTTTTTTGCATGGGTCTTCAAATTCCAATGGCATTTCACGTCGACCGGTTAGGAGACGTAAAGGCAAAACGCCTCGTCTTCAACCGTGAAACGACACAGGCTGGAAGGCGGTACGTCTACAATGTCACGGTAAGACATACGATGTCACAAAAAGTTCAAAAAAATAACGTGCGACCACAGATTGTAGACATTGACAACCGTCACAGGTATTGTCGACGTAAACAATAGTCACAAATGTAAGTTACGATTTCGTCTTTACAGACATAGGGACACTTGAAAACCGGGTCCGGCAAATCTGCTCTAAAATACAAAGTAAGTTCCCTAAGTTACAAGTACATGGGGACATACCCTAAGTTTGGAAAAAAAACATTATATCTAATAGCGATGCACGGTGTACCATTCGGCCGGATCGAAGGCTTGGTTTGCTTTGCAAATCTCAATTACCAGTAGGGTTTCAACCATAGATGTCTCATGCGCAAAAATTATCAAAATCCTTACGAATGAGACATCTAGGGTTTTAAACTTTCAAGCCAAATCGGTCTGGCCTTTACCCGAACAGAATTGAACCGGTACGAATTTAACTAGACCTAATCAAACCGAACCTCGCCGAGGTGAAACAAACCAAACAAAACCAAACTGAACATAACCGAACAAGGCCGAGAAAATCCGAAGCAAGACAAACCATATCGAACCAAACCCAAAGCGACATTGAGCTAGCCGAACCAAACAAATCCGAATGGAGCCAAACCGAATAGAACCGAACCAAACAAGGCCGTAACTGACATCACCAAGTCCTAAGTAGACCGTACACCGTGTATCGCTAGTGATGTACACCGTGTATCGCTATTAGCGTTATTATTTTTTTCCCCACTTAAAACATCTTTTCTCCGTACACAGTTGTCCGATTTTCAATTTGAGACCACCGATCGGAATCCGTGAATCTTAATTTTCAATCTCCACCGTCAAATCCACAATCCGACATGTGTGTAAGGAGAAATATATATTTTAATTGGCAAAAAAAAGTTTAACACTAAATAACGATACACGTTATAGTACTGTAGCGATGCAAGTTGTACAGTAACGTACGAATTTTCTTGAATTAGGGTTTGACTTTTGAGTTGGACTTTGAACATCATGTTTTCAAACTTTTGATTGGAAAAATAAAAATAATAATAATATGAAAAATAAACGGAACCAATCAAACAGAAAGATGAAATTGTTATTGTTATTGTTTATTGTTATCGTTAGTCTTTTTTTTTGGTGACGGTAGATCTCGTGTGGTTGGAAAAATAAAAAAAAAAGACTTCCCTTTGATCTTGACTGATCTATTCCTTTGACCCTCTCCGGATGTCGGACGAGGATCGATTTCTATTCTTTTCCGATCCATTCTCTGACGCGGGCTTTCTATGATTTCGGTTTTCTCCTCTTTCTGCCGTCCTGGCCCCTTTCCTCGTCTTCACTCCCACTTTCTCCCCTTCTCCTCTTCTACCCTCTTCTCTCCCCACTTCCTCAAACATAATCTCACAACAATACGCATACTTATATTCCCATTTTCATACATTTTTACATCACCACTCACTCACAAGCTGAATCTTTAACTTAGTCTCGGCAATCAATCCGCAAATTGAACTTAGACGTAAACTAGAACTACGTGAATCAAAACAACTAGAAATGAAACATCTAGAAGTTATGTAAGAAAACATAACTTGCACGAAATGGAACGAAACAAGTCATGTATAAACAACACCAATCAATCAAAACGAAACAAAATGCTCAATATCACGTCCAAATTGAATCACATAACTGCAGACCAACATTGCTGGATAGAGTTTTAGTGTAACAAGGTTACAGAGTTGGGCACTTAGTGGCTAGGGTTAGACTGCTATAGTTGCGGTCCCAGAGCAACACAGCTACGATTCCAGACCAGCGCAACATAGCAGCATAGCAACTTAGCGGCGTAGCAACTTAGTAGCGCAGCAACGTAGCAGCGCAGCATAGCAACGCCACAGAATGTAGATTGAGCTGTATAGTTCTAGAAGGATGTTTTGGATAGATTTCGGTTGACCGTGAAGGTCCACGTGTACAACTGTACAGTACTAGGTTGACTAACAGTTAGTTAGTTTAAATAGTCGAGTAGACCTAGTGAATGGAGACACTCCTTCTGTAGACCTTCGCAGCGAGCGCAAGCCTTGTAATCTTTTCCAAGTAATAAAGTGTGATCTTGTCTGTCAGTGCTGTGTACTCCTACTGTTGCTACGGGAAGATCCTTGGTGTGTTCCGCTGTGCATTGGGACGTGTTGTGGTGTACTTGTGTCCCTTTTACACTGGTATCAGAGCTCACTCCTGTGACTCGACAGTATGGATGAACACGGCGTATCCACTACAAAAATGTTAGCGCAAGTTCTTAGGGAGTTGGAAAGCGTTAGATTACAGAACGCGCAGCTGAGCAACACCGTCGCAGCCTTGGAATCTCGTCTTAGGGAGCGACCTCAAGGAGGCATGGAGAGAGACTTCAGGAGACCGAAATTAAGACTTCCCGACGAGTTTGACCCTGCAAGACACAAGAACCTTGACACCTGGCTATTATCCATTGCGAACCATCTCGAGAATTTTCCTAGCCTATCGGATCGTGAGAAGATTCACTACGCGGGTGGTCTTCTTAAAGGGGAAGCAGGGGCATGGTGGAGGACATTGGTGGAAGAGGATGAGATACCGACGGTCTGGGCTCTTTTCGTTCAAATCCTTCGCGACGCTTGGCAGCCCGTCAACACGGTTAAGGCAGCAAGAGATATGATCGCAGTATTGAGGCAACGAACCTCGGTGTTGGAGTTTACGCAACGGTTCTTGGAGTTTAAAGTACAAATTTCTACGATGAGGGAGGATGAAGCCGTGGATTGCTACGTGAAGGGGCCTAAATCATCTATTCGTAGGGATGTGGAACAATGGCTTGCTCGCGAAAGCACGACTCCTAGTCTCTCGGCAATCATCCAGTTTGCAAATGGACTGATTTGGTCGACTTCAATCTTCGGAGACCTTATCATTACAGGGCGAGCAGCGGCGGAGGAAGCCGACGAGACGATGGTCCAACCCCCATGGAGCTCGGAGCAATTGACGAGGATAAGGAAGTGGTCAACATCTTGCCGAGAAGGAAGAAACCTACCAAGACCAAAGCCAATGACTTATCCCCCGAAGAACTCCAAAGGAGGAGACAAAATGGCTTATGTTTCCAGTGCGGTTCCCCGGATCATATGGCTCGAGAATGTCCAAAACGGAAGGGTCCCTAGAAGGGAAAGTTTAACGTCATGAGGTTAGCCGGTGAAGGAGGAGACCCTTTGATATTTAGAGGTCAAATCGGAGTGAGCGCAGCTAACTTCATGGTGGACTCGGGAGCATCGGGGAATTTCATTAACGAGGCAACGGTGAAAAAGATGAAACTTCCTCTCGTGGTGTTAAAGGATCACCAGTCGTACAATTGGCCGACGGAAGTTCCTTATCCATTACCCATCTTACTCCATGGTTACGCGTCGGAATCGGGAAATTCCGATGGTATGACACGCTTCATGTATTACCTCTAGGGGACCATGAGGTAATCTTGGGGAAGCCGTGGCTGCAAATATGGAACCCGACAATCGATTGGAGAAGTGGAGTCATGAGAGTGAAGAAAGGTGAAGAAGAGTTTGAGGTAAAAGCGGGAGCGGATGGTAAGGGAGCGGAAGAGGGACGCCTGCTTTCGGCCTTACAGCTCAAGAGGGCACTGAAGAAAGGGGAAACGATTGGTATGGCAGTCGTCCAGCCAGTCGAGGAGGAGAAGGAAGAAATCCCGGAAGAATGGAAGAAGAAGGACCCCGACTTCGACTCCAAAGAAAGTGACGACATTGGAAGGACTTCCGAAGAGGCCCCGGAAGTCGTGACAAAACTTCTCGAGGAGTATGCAGATGTATTTCCCCCAAAGCTCCCCGAAGGATTACCTCCAAAACGCGAAGTAGACCATAGGATAGAGCTTGTTCCTGGAGCGGTACACCCGGCTAATCGAATTTACAAGATGAGTTATACCGAGTTGGACGAACTGAAAAAACAACTCGCGGAGTTGGTCGAAGCCGGAGCTATCGAACCGAGTAAGTCACCGTATGGAGCCCCCGTTCTCTTTGTGAACAAGAAGGATGGAGGTTTCCGTATGTGTATAGACTACCAAGCGCTGAACAAATTAACGGTGAAGAATGCGTACCCCCTACCGAGGATAGACGAATTGTTGGATCGGCTTCGGGGTGCTAAATATTATTCAAAAATAGACTTGCGGAGCGATTACCACCAGATTAGAATTGCCGAGGAAGATGTGGAAAAGACGGCATTTAGAACTCGTTACAGTTATTTCTAGTTTCAGGTAATGCCGTTCGGGTTGACTAAGGCACCGACAACCTTTATGCATTTAATGAATTCCATCTTTCGGCAATATTTAGACGCATTTGTCATCGTCTTCCTACACGACATACTGGTGTATAGCCGAACGCGGGAGGAGCATGTGAAGCACTTACAGACGGTCCTCCAAGTCCTTCGAGAAATAAATTGTACGCAAAGAGAAGCAAATGTGACTTCTTCAAGGAGAAAATTTATTTTTTAGGCCATGTGGTGAGCCGGGACGGAATCGCAGTGGATCCAAACAAGACAAGGGCAGTTAAGGAGTGGCCGCAGCCGGCGCATATTACGGAGCTACGGAGCTTCCTAGGATTATGCTCCTATTACCGACGTTTTGTCGAAGGTTTCGCAAAAATCGCTGCACCGCTCACAGAATTGCTCAAGAATGACGTGCCCTATGAGTGGAAAGCGGCACAAGGACCTTTAACAGCCGGGAGCGGTTGGTTACCGCCCCTGTGTTAGCTGTGCCCGACCCGAACTTACCTTTGACGATATTATCTTGACTCAGAAAGAAGCAATAGGTAACAAGCTTGAAAGATTTGAAATGAAAGATGTGAAAGGATATATATCTCCCATTGAAATTAGGCAAAAATTGGAAGGAATTGAGTCAAACTCATGCATAAAACGTTTGTGAGAGTCTAGAGACAGGTGAGGAAAAGTTTATGGCTTCAAAGCCATATAGACAGGTAGTTGGAAGTCTTACATATTCTATGGACTGTACGAGACCCGACATTGCTGCAGTTGTGGGAGTCTTGAGTAGAAGTCTGCAGAATCCTAAAATGGCAGATTGGGAAGCAGCAAAAAGGGTGTTGAGATATCTTGCAGATACTCGAAATCTCAAACTTGTACTCAGAGGAGGAGAAGTGAAAATACAAACATGGAGCGATGCTAGCTATGGAGACATGCCAAACCGAAAATCTACGACCAGCTTTGTTCTCAAGATTGGAGATGGAACTTGCTGTTGGAGTAGCAAATAACAAAAGGTTACACTCAATCCACAATGGAGTCAGAATATATGGCAGCAGCTTCCGCCTTCAAGGAGCTCCTATGGGTCAAGTTCGTTTTACAAGATTTTGGGTATATGCAAACTGGTCCTCAAACTATTTGGTGTGACAACCAGGCTGCCATTGCAATTGCCTCTAACCCCAGCCATCACTTTAAGAGAAAACACATGGATGTTAGACTTCACTTTGTTAGGGAAAAAGTACTTGCAAAAGTCGTTAAATTGTGTTATTTGTTGGATGAGAAAATGGTGACTGGCATGTTAACAAAAGACCTTCCTGCTCCTAAGTTACAGTTTGTCAGAGATGTTATTGGACTAAGTGAGTAACTGAGTCTAAAGATTTAGAGGAGTGTTGTAATTTATAAATCTTTATTTCATTAAATAGAAGTAAAAATAACTTAGAATATTTTTTATGTTGTTTATTGTAATACTTACCTTCATTAGCGTTACAGTAGCAAAAAGTACAGTAGAGTGTATTGTACTTTTACAAAGACACGTGTCGGCAAAAAAACGTATACAGGTTCTTCGGAGTGGCGCCGACAGTCAGCCACACATGTCACGCAATTGACGATTCGATTCACAAGATCGGACGAGCGGGATCTGAACAGGGTATTCCGGAAATATATGGAACAGTTCGACGGTACCAT
The DNA here is from genome assembly GCA_037447655.1 of Zygnema cylindricum. NCBI lineage: Eukaryota > Viridiplantae > Streptophyta > Zygnematophyceae > Zygnematales > Zygnemataceae > Zygnema > Zygnema cylindricum. The sequence continues at coordinate 55,816 of JBBHKE010000071.1, read as the reverse complement.
CGTCGATTGAATTTGTTCCAACAGACGCGATTCACCTGGGACCACAAGCGTGATTCACGAGGGACCACAAGCGTGATTGGCGTGGGACCACAAGTGACGAAGCACGCAGGTGCTTCGTACTACACGGCCACATTCGGCTGGACTTTAGCGGTTACCGCTGACGAAGCATTTGGAACGTTTTGTGTATGGTTAGAACGTTTTGTGTACGGTTTAATGTTTGTAAAAAACTGAATAACATTAGTTTGTAGTTGAGTGTGATAAAAAAAATAGTGTTCCATTAATCAGTTTTTAGAAAATAGTAATTAGGGTTTTTAGGTACAGTGACGTACGAGTAGGATGCTTTGTCATTAGTCAGGATAATAACCGTAGTAGCGGTTACCCGAATTAGTGTAGATCAGTAGATACACACTGTGAGTATATATCTTAGGACTTAGCCAATTTTGTAGTATCCAGTTTTGGGAATATGATTTTATAAGGGCAATTTTTTGGAAACTTCCAGACATCATATCTTATGTTTTACTTAGTTATTTGGGCTGCAATTTTGAGAATTGTCAGTTTACTTTATTGTGTATCACTGTAGTAAATTTGAAGTATATTGGCTTTTTGAGTCATATATTGTGTAAGATCTAATTTGGCTGTTGAGTAGGTACTTAGATTCTGTTGTTTTTCATGTCTACTTCCACTACTATTTTTGGTTATTTGCCTGCAATGATGGTTGTAGAAAAAAAATTATATGGAAAAAATGCGCGTCGTCACGCGTGACGAAATCGAGCCACACTATCTACGAATCAACATTCTTACATTGACAACAGAATTTCGTTACGTGCGTTTTAATATATCCGTACAAAACCTACAGTACTGCAGTTTAGCTTAAAGAGGTTTTGTTTCAATTTGCGTCTAAATTAAATGTAACGCTTATTGTCTTGAGGAAATCGGTACACCAGAAACCGAAGAAGAAACACAAGCCGTTGTTATAATAACAATACACAAAGAGCAAACTCTCACGATATCCCACAAAAGATCGACTTCGCAATGAAGCCCCAAGCAAATGACACATACCCTAGGTCTGCAAATTTGCTACAATATAATTTATACACGATGGAAACCACATGCATAATTTCACAATATTTTGCCCAAAGATCACAATGATCTTGTAATTTAAAACAACCAAAAAACACTTTTTCGCAGTTTACATCCAAGGCATTCCTATCTCCAAATTATTCTACGTCCTACGAATAAAAGTGAACCTAAAGCTGATCTACATCGTACTACAATTACCGTGGTCGATCGGTAAACTAAACGTTATCAAACCAAAAACCCACTGTCAACCGTACACATATATTTACACAAACCTAAAACTAACAGCCGATAAAGTAAAATAGTACGCGGTCAAAGTTCGTTCGCTGAAATGACAGCGCAATCAATGTTCTTCTTCCAAAATGACGCCGGACTCTGTCCACCATGTTGAAATTGATGGTCCATTTTAAGTATTTTCTAGGTCTAAGTAGAAATACAGAAAGAAACCGAGGCAGTCTAACTCTAACTTCTCTCTCCAACTCCCACAATTTTCGCAGTCACTGAGAAGTTGGAGAGGAAGCTAGAGCCATGGCTACCTAGGCTATCCAGAGGTTTACAGGAAATAGATTAGTTTTTTTGCAGTTGGGCAGGTTTATTTACTAAAACGATTTATGATGCAACCAGGATTTGATCCTGGTACTTGCCAATCGTCAGAATGCCGGTAGCATGTACCCTTAACCGTTAAGTATCGACGTTACGATACATACTATCGGGTTTGATATTTATTTAAATGTTAACACGTAGGAAAATTCATTTAACGGCGGATGTTTACGGTTACATAGATCTAGTTATGTAAACGTACGGATTTCGGTATGGATAAAGAACGAGTACCGCGCATTTTGTTTTTTTTACGAAACAAATACTGCACAAGAATTTTTGACAGCTACGATTCAAATTTGCAATCAATCGGACGGCCGGGAAGAAAGCCGAGATCGCGGAAGAGATTCTCGAGGGTTTATGGTCATCGCCACATCGGATGACACGTGGCAAGATTACGTTGGAACGCGACATTTCCGGGCATTACGGGACCGAATCCGGATATGACATGTCTAGACATTTAGGCCATGTCGTACAATATACATATATAAAGTACACCGGCAACTGTACTTTTGTGTACAGCAGTGAAATATGATTGGTTGCAAACACTAGTAGATAGAGTTTGAGAGAGAGATAAGACTTAGAAAAATTGGTAGATAGGACCGTATCTCCCAGAGAGCTTCTATACAAAAGGTCAACTTTGACCCTCCATAACTAACTGCTCAAGGGAGCAAATTTATAGATTCTTTTTGCTATCAACTCAGGGGAGTCTTGCCTTCATAGGGGTGAAGGTGGTCAAAGTTTTTGTCTGCCACCTAGCAATTGTTCTTGCTAAAACACAAAGAGTTCAGCGTTATCCTAGAGGCTTCGTGTGAGCTGCTTACTCTGAGGTCCTATGGACGTCTCAGAGTTGCAACTTGAGGGCCTGATTTACAAGTGGAGGATCATCTTCGGTGAAAAAATGCGCCAACGGCGTGAAACTTTGAGACCTCCATAAGTCCTCAGAATGGACATCTTCCAAGAAGCCTCTAGGATAACCTTACCCCTTTGTGTTTCAGCAACAACAACTGCCACCTTGGCAGACAAAACCTCTGACCACCTTCACCTTTGTGAAGGTAAGCCCTGAGACGATAGGAAAAAGAATCTTTGAATTTGCTCCCCTGAGCAGTAAGTTATGGAGGGTCAAAGTTGACCTTTTGTATTGAAGCTCTTTGGGAGAGAGGGTCCTATCTACCAATTTTATCTAAGTCTTATCTCCCTCGAAGACTCTATCTACTAACGTACGGAGCCAATCATATTACACTTCCGTAAACAAAAGTACAGTTGTCGGTGTACTTTATGTACGGATATTGTACGACATGGCGTAGAACTCGACACATGTCATACCCGAATTCGGTCCCGTAATTCTCGGAGATGCGGCGATCCAACGTAATTTCGCCATGTGTCATCCGATGTGGCGATGACCACAAACCGCCGAGAATCTTTTCCGCGATCTCGGCTTTTATCATTGCCGTCCGATTGAATGTCGATTTCAATCTGAGCCGTCATAAATACTTGCGCGATATTTGTATCGTTTAAAGAAACAAATGCGCCGTACTTGTTACTTATCCGTACTATAATCCATACTTCTACATTAATGACTCTATGTACTCCGTAAGGAGTCGCCGTTGAATAAAATATCCTACGTGGTAATGTTTAAATAAATATCAACCCCTAATATGTATATCATTGGTTGTAGACCTAACGGATAAGGCTACCGTCTACCGGCAGCCTAACGTCCGACAGGTACCAAGATCAAATCCTGGTTGCATCATCAATCCTTTTAGTAAATAAACTACAATTCAATAAATAAACTAATCTATTTACCGTAAACCTTTGGATAGCCTAGGTAGCCATGGCTCTAGCTTCCTCTCCAACTTCTCAGTGATTGCGACAAGTGTTGGAGTTGGAGAGAGAAATTAGAGATAGACTGCCTCGGCTTCTTTCTGTATTTCTATTTAGACATAGAAAATACTTATAAAGGACCATCAATTTTTACACTCCCCTTATTTTCTAGTCAATCTTTTATTTTAGACCACACTTCTCCTTGCAAAAAATTATCTTAGGGGAAGGCATAGGTTTGGTCATCATATCTGCTACCATCTCGCTATCTGGTCGGTACTCTAAACTGATTATTTTGTTTTCTACTTTCTCTCTAACAAAGCTGAGTCTAATGTCCATGTACTTGGCTTTAAAATGGTGTTTAGGATTGGTAGAAATAGCGATTGCTGCCTGATTATCACAAAAAAAATATGCACACCATTTTAAGGTGACCAAACCAACCAAGCAAACACTTGGATGTTCGTCTTTACGACATCATATCTCGGGCGGAAGTCACAACCGAGGTACGAGCACTTAATTGGCCAAGAAAAACACCTTGCAGCAGGCCTGAGCAGCCAAGAAACATTTCTCCTTCAAGTTGGGGAATGTACCTCGGTGGGAACTAGTAGAGGAGGGGGAAGAAAAAGCCGAACCGGTCAATGAGCCCGAAGCTCCCCAAAGTCCGACACCTGAAGCACCAGCACATGAGGTCGCCCCGCCACAACTAGAAGCGACCGCAGCCGCACCAGATTAGGGAGAGGACTAACTTCGGGATCGGATCATTCGAAGACGTTTGGCAGCGGCGAATCGCCACATCGCCCTTTTGGAGACTCGATGCGAACACCTCCAAAACCAAGAGGACACCCTGCGGGAGGAGTTTGAGGAGTATCGACAGGAGATCTACGAAATCCTCCGCCAACTCCAACTTCCCTGAGTAAGTAATGTTCAGCGGGACGCTGAATCTTTAGTGGGAGGCACTGTAACAGGGTTACAGAGCGGAGTACTTCAGTGGCTAGAATCGAGACTGCGATAGTTGCGATTTTGGAGCAGCGCAGCTGCGATGCCAGACCAGCGTAACATTGCAGCGTAGCAACTTAGCGGGATAGCGCAGCGACTTCGTAGCGCAACGTAGCAACGGAGCGTAGCAGTATAGCAACGTTGTAGAATTTAGATTAACCTGTATAGTTCTAGAAGATAGTTTAGATAGATCTCCGTTGACCGTGAAGGTCCACATGTACATAAGTGTGGTATAGGTTGACAAGCAGCTGGTGAGTTTAAATAGTCAAGTAGTCTTAGTCAGTAGACAACTCTTTTTGAGTAAACCTTCGCAGCGAGCTTTCAACTTGTAGTTTTCCCGATTAATAAAGCTCAACCTTTATTAGTGAATGCTGTGTGCTTTTGCTGTTGCTACGAAGGGATCCTTGGGAGTCTTTCCGCTGTGCATTGTGGTGTGGTGTGGATCACTTTGTCCCTTTTACAAACGGGCGCCCACATTTGATAAAGGTTCGGTCGACCACAACAGTGACGGCAAACTCCTTATCACCCGCATCCCTTTATGCTTCACGAGGGAATCTTCTCCTCCTTTGCATGAAACCACTCGAAGGTCTCAATGTAGTGGATCGAGCAACTTGCGATGCACATCGAGTGAAACAACGATTTTTCATTAATTTTTTCGGACGCGAATTTACTCTAGATATAATGCAAAAACGCGATATGTTTCAACTTTTTTGGTTTGATGCGGTTTGGATCGACGATAACGTTAATGTTTATAGTATGTACATGCCATGATAAACCATAAATTGCTCTTTGCGTTAACAATACAATATTAGCTCAATAAAACTTAACCTTGCATATTAAATAGTGTTATTAATACTATTTGATATCTTCTTTGAAACCGTTAAAAAGCAGCCACGTTGTTAAAGACTAAATTAGACTAGATAAAACCAATAACTTTTCCACACTAAGAATTTCTTAACTCCGATATTATTCACGTGTCACTTGCGATACTATTTGTGTTCCTTTAAAAATGAGTTGTTAATATATCAATCAGATTATTGTTATTAACACTTGTATCAATTGGAAGTGCAGTCTTACCTGTGATGCGGTTGCGCAAACATGGGCAACCGATTCCATTTGTGGTGGTTGCAGCACTCGCCTGTTTTAGAGTGGAAGCATCAATTTTGTTATATTATTATGACTCTGGTTGCCTGGATCGGGTCTAGGAGAAATTATTGGCGAAAGAGATAGTGTACCCTAAATTAAAGGGCCATGGCGCCTGATTCAAACTGGGAAGGTTACAAACGCCCTAAAACATTCGACGTAGGTAATTATACCCGGTGATGTCATCTTTTACTTCAACCGCGTCGCTCCTTCCCTCATTTGCAGTGGACCAATGCGATATGCCAGTCGATACGATGCGATATTCTACATTCCGATTAAACACGTATTAAACGATGATTTTATTGGTTAAGATTGTTCCAACAAAAACCGGCGTGCAGTAAACTTATGCTTATGTCATCACGTCTAAATCAGGAGACTATATGGCGTCATAATGCTGAGTTTCTTATGTGGAAAATGACAATCGCGGAGGCTTGACTGTCGTTTAAGAACCATAAAACTTGCCGTCCAGTTTGCAGTCCACCGGAAGTTCTTGAAATGTTTCCGTTTGCTAACTGCCAAAAAGGACATACAGGTTAGAGAACTTTAGCGTACGGCAGTCTCGTCCGCATCTGCTTTTCAAATTTGGAAATTGTACCTATTTTGTCATTGGCGGCTTTTGTCACGCCGGTCTGGTCACTTTGTTGGACCGTGGCACTTCGCACGCGTGTATGCGTACGGAAGGAAACTTCAACGCAAGCCTGTGTTTGCCGCTTGAAACTGCCACTTTTCAAAACCGTACGAAATGTACTGGTGGGATTGGATCCGATTCGGTACGTTTGGCTGGTTCCGATTCTAGCATTTTCTATAGTCGCGTATTTTGTCGTCATTCATCCGCATTCACGTGTAGCTGCACGTGATGGTTCTTTGTTCTTTTCAATTATTTTTTGCAAATTTGTTTGTTTCTAGTTTTATTTACGTTGATCGTTCAAGTCAAAGTGCCAAACCACGAAAATTAATACCGCCACGTGGACAAAAGATCGCGTACACGTGTTTACTCTATTTGATGTCATAGAGTCGAAATTTCGAGCGACCAAATTAGAGTAATTTACTCTAATTACGATTCGCGGTGTGCTTTGACGTTACGGAACGAAAATCGCGTCGTACGTGGCGTTTCAGACAATTTGTCTTTTTGCCTTTTGGCTTAAATAACATATTATATAAAAATATAAAATTAAAAAAAAAAAATACTCTACATCGCGATATATATCGCGGTGGTTTATGTTGGTCCCGGTACGATATATTGACGATTCTGTTCGATCGATATTCAATATTTTGAATATCGAAGTTTTCGCGATTTGAATTTACCCGATACCCAACACTACTTTTAACAGATAAACAAAGTGTACGGCAATCTCGTCCGTATCTGGTTTTTTAAATTCATGGAAGTTGGCTTGTTTTGTCGTTATCGGCTTGTAGTACGCCGGTTCTGGTCACTCTTGGACCGTGGGACCTCGCAAGTGCGGAGGAATTTCTACGAAAGAAAGATTACTCGAAAGCGAGCGTGGCCTGTTCTGCTGCCTCAAACTGCTACGGTACGGAAAAGTTTGAAGCCACTGGGGGCGGTTTTTTCGTACGATTTGCCAAGGCTATACAGTAGTTTGTACCTTCTATTGTCGTATGATCTGTCATAATGCGTTGTCATTCACGTGTCGTAACACGTGATCACCCTTTGTTCTTTTGTAAGATTTTATGGAGTTTGATTTTACTGTCCGTTACGTGTACAGTATTTAGCGTGGTGTGGAGGTCAAAGTGCCAAACCGCGAAATCCTGCGTGCCACCTGAAAATAGGGAACAGCTGAAAGTGTTCTTTGGTAGACACGTGTGTTTTCGAAAAACAGGAGGCATCCTTTTGACCCTCTATCGCTATTAGTGTTTAATTTTTTTTTCGTCACTTAAAACATCTTTTCCCCGTACACAATTGTCGGATTGTGGATCTGACGGTTTCGATTGAAAGGTAAGATTCTAAGGTTCCGGTTGGCGGTCTCAGATTTAAAATCGGACAAGTGTGCACGTAAAAAATATGTGGCGAAACATTAACATTAATAGCGATTCACGGTGCACTGTACTGTGCCATAGAAAGAAACTCATTCTGGCCACCTGTCACTGTTTGAATTCAAGTCCTAATTCTTTCCGCCTCGTCAACGAAAATGACAAAATATTGGTGACACAAAGTACGCGTTTTCAGCTTGCGCACAAAAAGACAAAAATATGAATCATAAAATATCCTTCTCACTGCTTGACAGCTAGGACGTTTGTCTCTTAGGGACCAAGCTGGAAACGGAGGGAATTCCCGACAATAAAGGTTCGCCACACGGAATTTTGGCAATTTTGATGACTCATAGCTGACCCCAACCTTGACCTGATGGAAACCGACGAAAAGCTGACGGCCCATGTACTTTAATTGAGCCAATCGGTGGAATCTTTGACATTTAACCGGAAGTTTCTCCAAAGTCGTATACGCGGAGATGTCAGTGTCACGACGTTTTCAAGTACGGCACGATACGACAGAAGTTTGTCTGTTTGTGTAATGCATACGTGGATGATAAGACGTCACAGAACCTGATCATTTCAACCACAGCTCTATTTTTCGTTGAATATTTTCCACCAAGTAATGTGAACACTATCAACCGTTTAAACACAACTGTCCAAACCTCGAAAATCATATCCAAAATTTTTGGAAAATGCCATAAAGGATACAGCGTTCTCGTGGTCCGTACAGAATTTTAAAATTTCACTACCCTTTGTAACCAACCCGGCAACGCCAAAAATCAAATATTCAAAAGGCAAAACTCATTTTGCATTGTTGTCGTTTTGGGATGACACGTCAATATCCGTTCGGAATGACCTGTGACGTCTTCCCAGCTCGCCTCTCTCCTCCTCGATCCTGCCTCGTAAATGTCGCCATCTGTAATCGAACCTTCCTCGGACTCTCCGTCACTTGACCGTCCTGCAGCTTCCACGTCCGTACAGCTACACCCTTGTACGGAGTTGTTTACCCCGTTCTTACCATTCAAGCGATTTAAGAATTCCAGTTTCAATATTTGATTTTCTCCCGCTTGTTAACGCACTTGCAAAACCACCGATAACGACAAAACAGTACTAGCAATATCCCATGCGCACTTGCTTCGAGTAACAAATCACACCTCCCTGCGTTTCCGCTTCTTTGTCGGTTTGGTACCGTCCAAACGCCATATTGAAACTGATTCCAGGTAAACTGTTCTCAATGTCGTACGGGAAAAAATGAGCTCGTACGGACTCTCTACTGTACTGTACTGTACTGTAGCATCCTTCTTGACAGCGTCAGCGCTTCCTATCGTTCAAGCAGATATCATGTCTCTTCAATTGTTCCGTACATCATACACTTCGCACTAAACAACGCTCGGCTGTCCACCTCCTGCAGCTTTAACGCTAAACGACAAATAGTGTCTATCAATTACTTAACCTGTCAACAACATCCTGTTTTTTATGTAGACGTGTCGTCCCTCGGACTCCCCGTGTGTTGTTTAACTACAGTACCGTACTGTTTTTAGTGCGAATAAGAAAAGGTTTGAAGTAAGCCGTAAACAACGCGTATAGTACGAAGTGCTTATTGCACACCAGCGCATTATATAAATTAGCGCTTTGCAAGTGTGCATCCGTGACCAGTGACCGATACGTATGGATTTCGAGCCAATACTTAGTATATCGGCCTACATGAGGGTTAGAACACCTAAGGATGACATCGACATAAACGGTTTGCGAATCGCGAAACTCGCATACTAAAAAAAAATGCCTGCCCGCCAAAACGTATTAGAGCGTTGTTCCATTACGCGGTCTCAGTAAACGTCAAAAATTCGTTTACTGAAGCGAACGTTCCATTGTGTCGGCTCAGGAACCGACAATTATTTTGCGTGGCACACTTTGATTTGTCCACGTAATAGATGAATACGATTTTGGTAATCTTCAAAGAATCTCTCACAGCAAATTGTGACCACATATTTGTACCAGCGAAGGTAAAAAGTGACTTGTACGACGCATTGAATAAAATATGTACGGGTGGACAAAATTTAAGATTTGTTTAAGCATACGAAAATGTCAGAATGGTTAGTGGATGGCAATAGAAGCGTGAAACAATATCCTTCGTCAAAAAATTTGTTGCGGCTTCCGGTGGCCTTGCATCCTCCCTGACGGAAGGCACATGTCATATGCGACGTGTACCCACCTGGTCGCGCAGTCGTCATGGATATTTGATCACTTTTCCACGAGGCACGATGTTATTCGTTCAGGCGCTTAGGATTGACCTACTCTGAGTCACTTGTTGCTAACTGAAAGTGCCAGACGATGGCGTATCCGATTATGCATCCGACGGTCCACATTTACGCCATAAACGTGGAGAATTAAATCCCTCATTTAGTAGGTTTGCTTTTTAGACAATTTTTTTTTTTTTTGGTACGACACTGTACGAAACAGTATGACTTTCAGTAAACAATGGCATTTTTCCCCTAATCGAACCTCACCCTTAGGCCACTTCTCCATCAGGCGCCGACAATAATGTTACGAATAGGCTTGCAGCCATGCACCAGCCCCTGGCCCAGAACACGAACGCAGTCGAGCACGCGATTGAGCAGAAGGAAGCGCGTTTAAAAGGTTATGGAATTCAGCGGCTGCCAATTGCTCAGTTATACGTTGTTGGAGATGAATGTTGTTGTCGGAAATAAAAGTTTGAAAGGGTGGAACCTGGTTTCTTGCATCAGGTGGGAGGAGCGCACGCGCGGAGAGAAGAGTCTCATGAAAAGGAAACAGGTTTTCCTCCACCTTAGGGACGACTTGGGCCAGAATTGGAACGTCATCGACGATAAACCGAGAGGTGATGGTAGGTGCCACCAAAGACCAACTACCCAAATATGCCGCCGGAGCAACCCTAGCCACAGGAATCAAACCTAAACCGCCATTTGAAATAGGGAGACTTGCTTGTTGGCGCGCAAACGAACCCTCCGGCCGATCAAAAATCCCATGCCCAACAAGGTGGTGGAGTACGCTAAAGAGTTTCTCATGAAAGTCCTTAAGAGAAGACAAAAACGAAGTCGGTGGTGGGACAATCCGGGCAAGATAAAGAGGACCTTGAGCAAAACAACGGGTAAGGATTGCAAAAGCCACTTGGGAGTCGGAGAGCTTAAGAAGGTCATCAGTGTGCGAGAGGTCCTCCAATAAAGCATCTGTAACAACCTGATTCACAAAGGATGGGGTTCCAATAGGGGATCCTAAAGCTTTAATTCCCTCTGTTGAAGACGAAATTCGTAAACCCATAGGGACGGGGTAGTCGAAAGGTAAGCCTTGGGGGCACCATGCTACACACTTAGATGGGTTAACCGATAAACCGCTCTTAAAAAGTTGCTTTGCAAAATGGGCGAAGGAAGACAAAACTTGATCTCGGGGCCCGACAATATGCGTATCATCCGCAATCGAAGGGAATAAACAACCAGAAAAAGCCGAGAGTCTCGTAGTGCTTGAAGGTGACCCAATGCAAAAAGGGGTGCCCCAGAGGATCACCTTGGCGAGTGCCAGTCGCACATTCTATCGTGGCAGCATCACCAAACGGACCACCAAGAGGAAAAATGAGAGGGCTTCGACGAGAATAAAATGCACGCACAAAAGGAAAAATCTGGTTGATTGGCGATGGAGCGTGCCTTAACTCGTGAAAGATAGCATTTCGGCTAATTGTGTTAAATGCGTTGGCAACATCCACCTGAAGGACCACCCAATCCGGATGGAGGTCTAGAAGAGCCCGAAGGCCATGGACAACTGCCTCACAACCCCCCCTGGTAGCAACTCCAAACTGGTGCGGTGTAAAGTGGTCATGGAAAGCCCTTTGAAGTTGGATACACATTGCACGAGCCACTAATCGATACAGAACTTCTCCAATAGCAATAGGACGAATGCCGCCGGCCGGTTTGGAAACAGCGACAAGACGTGCCGCAGAGAGAAGAGGTAAAACATGGTGAGGGACGTTCCCCCGAGCCACCCCAGAAGCCACTTTAAAAAGGATGTCAAAACCTTGAGAGGGGGTTTCAGGAGGAAATATGTCTCGCAAGAGTTCATAAACCATGCCAGATGGGCCTTCGCCAAAAGATGAGGAGACCGAATCAAAGCTTTTGTAAATGCTTCACGCTCTGAGTCGAAAGACTCGAGTGGATCATGCACCTCGATGAAAGAAAGGAGCTCGTCACGGGCAGGAGGATGGAGCAAGCGTAGAGCTTCAACTGTTGCCTCTGAAGATGGAGACGGGGTGAAAGGTCGAAGCGCACGAGCAGCTCGATAAAACTCTCCAGAACGACCAAGATGGACCGCCCGATTAATCTCGCGGTGGACCTTGGAAGTGGGGCATGGCGTTTGGGAGGGGACATAGAAAGACTGATGACACGATCCGTGTGCTCTTGTTGCAATGACTCCCAATTCCCCCTCAAAAATTGTTGGCAACGAGCCTTCGTCTCATGAGCCCCGCTCGCACCTCCTCTTGTTGGCAAAACCTAAACCCAAAGAGGAAATAAGAGGAGTAAGTGCCATGCTGCGTCGTTGGCAATGTCTTCAGCCAATAAAGCTAAAGGAAATCGAAGAGCAGCTTTGACAAAATCACGAAGGTTGCTCGGGATACGAGTATACAATCGAGGGCGTGGGTAGCCCAAGTGATAACACCCTAGAACGTCGAGACGACGAACATATTGCCAATTTGTAGGAAATGGTTGTTGACGATCAGTTGGTGGAGAAGGCTGGCCCTTGTCGGGGGGCGAGATACCTTTAGGAGCCAAAGGACAGGACTTCAAATGCCTCGACAAACCGCCCCCCGCCACATATAGCCTTCAGGGCACCCTAGTTGGACCAATGCTTGATGGTCGAGGCAAATTGGGTGGTTGAGAAAGAGTGATAGAATGTAAAGGTGGAGAATGTTCTTGAAAATGGGGTGGACGGTAGGGGACAACATTGATAGGGGGAGGCTCTTTGCCCAAAGGTGGTGATGAAATAGGGTTTGTATAAGGTTTTGGTGGCGTGCTCTCGAGGGAATGTTCAACCCCACATGGGTTTGTGCAAGGGTTGGGATTGGTGGAGGGAATCGTGTGTGGGGGTAACTCTACAGTGGGGAGGGGGAGAGTGGTGCTCTGGGAGGTGGGCAACAAAGGGTTAAGGTTCTCATCTAAGGAAATCAAACGTGGCCGAGTGTGCTCCGAAGAAGACGGCGACGGGGAGCGTGACGCTCGCCTCTTGTGATGGGCCATAAGAGTGAGCGCTACACCGTGAATCGGTATTGGCGTAATGGACGCTATTTAAGGTACCTTTTTTTTTTATTCTCAAATAGAATTATCCACACTATTTAAAAAAACCCTAATTGCTAATTAGAATAAACGATTTCGTTGAAAATTTCCAAATTCTCAATTAGCGTAAATGGCGGTAATTGTTCCTACACGCTATAGAAACCTGTACGCGAATAACGATTCACGGTGTAGTGGATTGCGAGCGCTTGTGCTGTTTCGCGCTTGGTGGTAGTGCAGAAATTGCTTGGAAAGCTCCCCTCGGTAGATCCGAGTAAGTAGAAGAAAAGGTTAAAAAAAAAGGCCCTTGGGCAACAAAGGAAATAAAATCGGAAAAACTTGCGGGTGATTATTTGAGAGTAAATTCTGGAGAGTGCGAACACGCCAAATTTTACGCCTGATACACAAAGAGAAGTTCACGAAACCCTAGCAGAAAGCCGAGGCCGGAGGTTTTTCAGGATATCGCCGACAAAACTTTTCTTGCTTTGTGCAGGAAACTAGTTAGAAACTAAAAGTTTCCGTGCGAAGCATGTAAGGGTGCGTCTCCGTGTGCTTAAGTAAGGGTTTTTTCTGTCGTTTTCCTGTAAAACTTAGAGCCGTACCCCGTAAGTTTCAACCGTACAATAAAATAGAAAAAAGTGAAGTACATTTTGCGTCATCATCGAATTTAAAATGTACTACATCTTGTCGTCTTGTGTTCTTCGAGCCACTTCGACGACAAAAAACGTCATCTTCAACCTTATCTTTAAAATACAGGGCCGATGTGTTTTAAAATTAGGGATTTTATATAAACAAATAGGAACACGTATTCGCACGTGTAATATTTTGTACAAAAAAATCAAGCGATTTCAAGCGACGTGGAAGTGTACACGATTCGCTATGTTTTGTCCGTTTTTGTTTAATACGACAAAGAGAAGTACACATTTTGTTTTGTTTTGTCCGTTTCCATCCGGTACGGAATTTTTTTTGCAGGGGTCTCAAGGTTCCGATGCCATTTCACGTCGAGCCGACACTAGACGCAAAGTCAAAACGCATCTTCTTCAACCGTGAAACGGCACAGGCTGGAGGGCGGTAGGTCTACAATGTCACGAAAAGTCACGCGACGTCACAAGCAGTTACGAAAAATGACGTGGGTCATCACAGATTGTAGACGTTGACAGCCGTCACGGGCATTGTCGACGTATACAATCGTCACGCCCTAAGTGACAATTTCGTTTGGTACACATAGGGACACCCGAAATCCGGGTCCGCCGGATCTGCGCTAAAAAACAAAAAAAAAATCTCTAAGTTTGAAGTACATAGAAACACACCCTAAGTCTCTGCTAAAAGTACAGCCACTCGAACGCGAGTTGGCCAGCTCGACATCAATTTATCGTGTCAATTGTCATCACGGGTACAGAACATGACGTAATGACCTAATATACCAAGTTTTCCACTGGAAAATAACAGCTGGGAGTGCGGACTGTCGTTTAGCGACATTAAAATTGTCGCCGTCCAGATTGCAGTCCACTGCAGATTGTTTCCCGAATGTTCGTTCTGTTACAAGACAAAAGAATTAGACGGTTTAGACTTTAGAGAGCTTTATTGTACGGTAATATTGTTTTCGTCTTGTTTCAAAATGATAGAAAGTCGGCTAATTCCGTTTGTCGGCTTTTGATACACCGGTTCTGGTCACTGTTGGACTGTGTACTTCGCACTTGTGTAGGACGTTCTACGAAAGAATGGAATCGTAAGCAAGCGTCGTGCGTTCTGCGAAACTGCCACGTCATGAAAACGTACGAGACCACTGGCGGGCTGAACTGGCTCCGTACTATTCACCAGTTTTGAATATTTGTACCTTTCATCGTCGCGTTTTCTGTCGTCATTATGAGTCACGTGTAATAAACTAATAAGTAATAACCCGTAATCATTCTTTGTTCTTTTAATACTTTTTTAAGTTTTTTTGGAGTTTGTTATTTTTTTCCCGTTCGGTTTTCAAATTTGAACCTGGTGTTGCAGTCAAAGCGCCAAACCGCGAAATCTAGCTCACCATGTGGCATTATTTACCAGCTATAAGCTTTCCACGCTAGACACGTGGTACTTAAAAAGTAGGAGGAAACCTTTTTAGATTTGATATCTTCCGTAAAACTCCGCCCATAGTACAGTACTATTAAAGATTCTCTTTTTGCCAAGCTGTCACTTCAAAAATTCAAGCTTCTCCATCTTTCCACCTCCGTTTACCAGCTCCATAAAACGACAAAACAATAATGACACTACTGTACTGTAGTGCGAATTGCACCGGAAAAGATAAGTATGGAAAATCTTATAGAATCTTTTCAAATAAAAAAGGGTAGCAAATTTTGTCGTTTTATACAGCAAGCTGGAAACAGATCGAATTTCTGACAATAAATTTCCCACCCTGAAATTCAGCCGGCCGTTGATGACGGCCCGCCGGTCATTTCCACCGACATTTTCGAAAACGACGAAGCATTAACGGCTCATCTACTTCCTTGGAGGCAATTTGGTGGAATATTTGTCGTTTAGGAGGACGTTTCTCCAGCGTCGTAGACTCGTAGGTGTCAGAGTGTCACGACGCTTGCAAGTACGGCATGAAACGACAAAATTTTGTATTGTAATTAGCAAACAAGAGCTTGAGGTGAAGCAACGGAATCGGCCGGAAATCCAGCAGCCAACGCTATTTCTGAAAGTTATTCTCCACCAATGAAACACTATTACGTGTCCATAAATGTGTATACCTGAAAAGTACAGTAATGTTTACAAAGGCAACAGTGTTGCCCTAACCGGCTATACAAAATTTCTGATTTCATTTAATTCGACGACACCGGACATTGATTGTTCAAAAAGGCGAAATGCATTTTACAGTGTTGTCGGTTTCGAATGACACGTGGATAGTACGAAATGACCTGTGACGTCTTCCCAGCTCGCCTCTCTCCTCCTCGATCCTGCCTCGTAAAAGTCGTCATCTGGGAATCGAACCTTCTTCGGACTCTCCGTCACTTGACCGTCCTGCAGCTTCCATGTCCGTACAGCTATATGCTTGTACGGATCTACTAACCCTAATTTTCCCATTCAAGCGATTCGAGGCTCCAAACGCAATTCGTTTCGCCTGTTTGTTTTTCTCACGCTTGTCTCCACACGTGCCAGACGCCGCTAGCGACAAACGACCACTTGAAAATTCGTCGAATACCGCCTATTCGCAATAAGCCAAACTTTCCTCTATTTCCAATGTTTTTGTCCTTTCCGTCCCGGTCAAAACCGCCGCTCAAACCGATTTCCTGGTGCAATTTTCCGGACTTCCACACAAACGACAAAAACGTTCATGCGTTCGTGATGTTCAAAGCAGATCGCATCGAAGCTGCCAACTGTCCGTACAACACAATCGTCAAAAGGCACCGCCCAGCCAGCCACCTCCTAGCCTCTCGCCGACCTTTCGAGGTTTTCCTCGTCAGTTCCCAAACGTACTTTCGCAAAACCGACTTTCGTACGTAAACCGTACATCATACCGTATATCTTACCGTATAATTTATATATTATATTTTCAAGGTTAGCCACGCCTCGTCGCCCCCCTGTCAGCGACATCCAGTTCTTCCTGTACACGTGTCGCCCCTTGGACTCCCCGGGTGTCGCGCCACCGTCTACGTGACGAAGCCATTCGCATGTTCCTGCGATTCTGCGACCGTACATATGTACAGCTGTCCATTATTTTGTCGGCAAGCGACATTCGGAACCTCCGCTGTCCACTTCAGTACAAACGGCCATCCGGGCGGTCGCTCCGCGGCGACGACTAGGCCGTACTGTATGGCACGACCGTACAATATCACGACACTGGTACTGTCCGTACGGTACCATTTTGAAAAGTGTACGGAAGGGAAACTTCCACTTCCCTGTACTGTACCTCGCGTGCTGCTCAAAAGCGACCGCGAGGGGGGGGGAAAGGGATAAAGAGAGAAACAGATTGCGAGTTGAAGGGAGTGGTCGAGGGAGAGAGAGAGAGAGAGACGGGAGGAACAAATTACTTTAAAATCTGTGCGACTGAGAAACTCGAATTATACGTAGTGTGGATTTGAAATCAGTGAGAATAGTGAGAGAGAAAAAGAAAGAGATAAAGAAAGGAAGAAGAAGGAAGAAGAAAGTCAGAGAGAGAGAGGGAGAGAGAGAGAGAGGGAGAGAGAGGGAGAGAGAAAGACAGAGAGAGAGACAGAGAGAGAGAGGATGGCTTGCGGTACGAAACGCCGCGCTACAGACATGACTTTCGAAGCGAGAGACGACAGGAGAGGGAGAGACCCCCTCCCTCTCTCCCCACAAGACGACAAAAACCCACAATCCAGCTGTCAGCGCCGCCGCCTCTCCCACTTCTCTCCCCTCCCCCCCCTGCCACGTGACTCCCTCCGATTCGGCCCCGAAATAGGCCGCGGCCGCTTCGGCGTCGTCCGAGCCGCCGACCTTTTGTCTTATTCGGAGGATACTTTGTCGTTTTCCTCCTCCCCAGTCGCCGTCAAGACCCTCCCCCTGGACCAATGGGAGGCCGCCACGTCAGAGATTTCCGCCCTGGCCTCCGTTTCTGGGCACCCGAATATCGTGGGTCTGCGGGGGTGGACTTGCGACTCCGAGGGGGTGCACGTAGCGATGGAGAGGGTGCGCGGGGGAGAGCTCTTCGCCTTCATAAATGCGGGCGGCCGCCTGGCGGAGAAAAGGGCGGCGGCGATCATGCGCCAGCTGGCGGACGGTACGGCGTTTTGTCACAGGCGGCACGTGCTGCACCGCGACCTCAAGCCAGAGAACGTGCTGCTGGGGGGGGGAGGGGGGGGCGGGGAGAGGGAGGGAGAGGGAGGGGGAGAGACGGAGGGAAGGGGGAGAGGGGTTTCTCACGCAGACGAATGCGAGTGCGACACGTGTTACCCGGAAGTCAAAATCGCGGATTTCGGGTTGGCGGTACGGATGAAGAGTGCGGCGACGGAGGGGGTGGAGGGAGAGGGAGGGAGGGAGGGAGAGGGAGAGGGAGAGGCGTACGGGTTGGCTGGGTCGCCCTTGTATATGGCTCCCGAGGTGGCGCTGAGTCAGCGGTACGGGCCGAAGGCGGACGTGTGGTCCCTGGGAGTGATGCTCTATGTGCTGCTGTGCGGCTCCGCTCCGTTTTACGGAAAAACGGAACTGGAGACTCTCCGGGCGGCGCAGTCGGGCCACGTGGACTTCTCCCATTCGCTGTGGCGCCAGCTGGCACCGGAGGCCGTCGCTCTCCTCCGGAGAATGCTCTCTCGCGACGCGACGCGACGCCCGACCGCCGCCCAAGTGCTCGCGCACCCCTGGATGGTCCAACACACCCCGTTGACCAAGCGGGCCGCGTTGACCACAGCGTTGACCAGCGTTGACTTCGAATTCTGGGAGAGGGTGGAGAGAGAGGAGAGGGAGGAGGAAGCGGCGAAGTGGGCGGAGAAATTGGCGGAGGAAGAAGACAAAAAATTGGCGGAGGAATTGGTGGCGGAGTTGGCCTATGAGGTGTTGCCAGGTGGCGCACTTATCGGCGGTTTGTCTTGTAGTGGATTCGGAGCTGCGGAGAGTCCGTGGATGTTTGAGGATTTGGACATAATAGGGGAGTGGGACGCAAGAAAATCTTCTGGAATTGCTCCGTTTTGTCCTGTTCTGGAAGATATTGTGGATACTTCTTTCCCTTCCACCACTGCCGATAATTCGTCTTTTTCCCCATCTTCTCCGGCTCCAGTTTTGTCTTTTGTGACACCTGGCGGCAATTCGGCTGGCGTGGATTTTGATTTGGAGGGGGCGATGGATTTTTTGGCCGGCATTTCTGTACAAAAAGTGGGTAATTCGTGTGACAGTTTGTCGCAAAAGTTGACGAAAGAGAGAGAAGAGGAGGAGAAGGAGAGCAATTTCATGATGAGTCCGAAAACACCATTTGACTTTTCTGAAGGCCAAATAGAGACGAATTCGGTTTTTCGATGGGACGAAATTTTGTTGGGGAATAGTTCGGTGTACTTTTAAAATCAGTTTTTTTTTGAAATTTTGAATGTTAGACTTTTTCTTTTGGGGCTTTTTTTTTTCTTATCGAGAGTCGAAAAGAATTTGGATAGGTAAAAGCGTTCCCCATTTGTGAAATGTACATGTTTTTTCTTTTTGTCTCTTTTTTTTGCAGTTTTACGATAGCTTTTTGTAAGTAGTCAGAGGACAAGTTAATTCGTTTATTTTTTGAAAAAATGTGAAAAGGGGATTTTTCTGCCGCATTAGTTTTTTCGATTCTCTCTAAAACGTACAAAATCATTTCAATTTTGAGTAAGTTTATTATTTCATTCAATCTTTCAAAATTTTTGTGTAGATAAGGATTAGATTGTTTATACGTTGTACAGTGAAAAAGTAAATTTTCTTTTTTTGAGATTCCCATTTGTGTCCATCCGACTCTCTTCTTGTCTTTCTTATAAACTATCTTATGACGTTCCAATGTTTTCAATCTTCTATTTCAATGTTTTCTATCTTTTATATCAATGTTTCAATCTACTATTTCAATGTGTCAATCTTCTATTTCAATGTTTCAATCTTCCAATTCAATGTTTTATTGTTCCACAATATATGTTATTAATGTTCCACTTCGACGCTTCAAAAGTTACGATTTAGTTTTGTGGCTGTTGTTGAAATCGTGCTATTTTTTCATTTTTTCTGATTTCTACATATAATCCGTGACATTTGAAAAAATTGCAAAAAAACGCCGAGTACTTTCTGTCCGGTAAACTGATCGGCAAATTTACGGGAAATGTACAGACATTGACGAAAAGAGACGTTGCACTTTTTAGTACTTTCTGTCCGATAAACTGATCAGAACTTTTACGGGAATGTACGAAATTCTACGGAAATGTACGAAATTTTACCAAAAATGTACTTTCCTTCACGAAAAGAGACATTGCGGTGTTGCGCCATTTGCGCGCGGTAAGTTTGAATTCTGTACGATTGTACAGAATTTTTTTATATGTATGGAATAGTAAGGATACAAAATCACAAAGGATTTTAACGATTTTTTCAAATCGTTCAATGCGTTACTTACGTATAATTCGCCGCGATTGAATCGTTAGTACTAAACGGTTTGAAAAACTATGAATTTTGTATGTTCCAATTCAAATGTTTTAATTTTAAATCAATGTTGTAATCAATGTTCTGATTAAATGTTTCAATTTTCCAATTTAACGTTTCATTGTTCTAATTGAATTGTTTTTATGTGTCAGCTCAATGTTTCAATGTTAATTGTTTACTCATGCTCCAATTAAATGTTCCAATGTTCCAATTCGATGTTCCAATTTTCATGTTAAAATTTTAAATGCTTCAATTCAATGTTTATGTTCCAGCTCATATAATAATGTTCCAATCAAATTGCTTCATTCGCCCTTAACTTCAATGATAAAAATATGACAGATTTTATGAACGGTCATTTTTCAGACGTCATCTCTTTTCTGACGTCATTTGAAAATTGAAATCAAAAAAAGAGGCGGGACGTGACCAAATTATCCGTACAAACTATTAGGGACGTTACTTATTACTCCGTACAAATTATTCGTGACGTGACCGAATACTACACCGTGAATCGTTATTAGTGTTAATAATTTTTTCGTCTCTTTAAACATCTTTTCTCCGTACACAAAAGTCGGTTTTTAGAACTGACGGTTGCGATTGAAAGGTTAAATTCTCAGCTTTCGATTGGCGGTCTCAGATTAAAAATCGGACAAGTGTGTACGGAGAAACGATGTTTTAAGCGGCAAATTGTTTTTAGCATTAATAACGTTTCACGATGTAAGGGTGCGTCTCCATGTGCCTAAGGGTTTTTTCCTGTCGTTTTCCTGTAAAACTTAGAGCCGTACCGCGTAAGTTCTAACCGTACAAAATAATTGAAAAAATATGAAG
>JBBHKE010000071.1:0-30000 GCA_037447655.1 Zygnema cylindricum | reverse complement strand
AGGTTAGACCATTGATTCAGGTGCATCAATGCATATGTGCCGAGAAAAGCAGATGTTTACTAAGCTGAGAAAGATACCCACTGTAGAGATAGAATATGGGGATGGGAGAGTCGTAACCACAAATCTAGTGGGCTCAGTAGATCTTAAGGTACTAGTAGAGGGTCAAACATAGATGGTTAATTTCTCAGATGTCCTCTATACAGCAAGAATCTCATCTCTACTTCCGTCTTAGATGATAAAGATTTTGAGACTTATACTAGGAATGGCAAAGTATGATGATGAGATATATTTCAGTGCTGACAAGGGTAGCCAAGGAATGTTTAGGCTTAACTTGAGTAAACAAAATGAGAGTGCTTATTATGTTGGTATTCCGGAGATAATGGTCAGGTATAAGCAACTGGGTCATGTGTATTTGGATAGATTGAAGGATATAAAAAGATTGGGTGTAGTAGAAGGGATTCACTTTGGGGATAATGATGTAATGGATGATTGTAGTGGTTATGCACAAGGTAAGCCTCACAAATTTCCCTTTCCCAAATCCGCAACATACCACGGGGAAAAGGTGATAGATCTTGTACACACCGATATCTTGGGACCAGCTAAAGTACCTTCGCTAGGAGGGAAAAGGTATACGCTAACCATAACTGATGATTGGTATAGATATTCCATAGTATACCTTCTCAAAAATAAGACTAAAGCACCACTCTATTTCAAAAAATATAAAGCATAGAGTGAGAAGTTGCATGGAACTCCTATTAAGAGAATTAGAAGTGATAATTGGGGGGGGATACACATCTAATCAATTTGAGGATTTCTTAAGAGATGAGAAGGTACAACATCAAAAGACTGTTCCAGATAACCCAGAGCACAATGGTGTAGCAAAAAAAAAAAAAGAACTCTAGGTGAGAGTGCCCGAAGTATGCTAACAGATGAAAAGATAGGCAAACGCTTTTGGGCCGAAGCTATGAATTGTGCAAACTACATAAATAATAAATACTTACTGCAGTTATTAAACGGGAAACACATTATGAGAGATCGGTTGGGAGGAAGCCAGATGTGTCTCATATGAAAGTAATTAGGACTCAAGTATATAGTTTAAATTCTGACCAAAAATATTAGAATCTAGATGCTAAAGGACAGCCGCAATATCTAGTGGGATATGATGAGTATGTCAAGGGATATCGCGTCTATGATCTCGGGAGAAAATATATTATAATGGTTAAGCATTTAGTTGTCATGGATGAAGGGAATTCGATCAATCCCTTCAAATATTCTAAGAAGATCAGAATTAGATTTGAGTCAAAAAATGAGGAAGAATCACAATTCCCAGAAAAGAGTGTCAGTCATTAGACAATTGCAGGTTTAGAAGAATATAAGACCAAAGAGGAGACACCAATGAATCTGCAATCTCCAGTCCAGTTTGAGGAAATAGAGGAATAGGAGCCAACTCCCATAGACAAAGGAACTGATAAAGTAGTTCGAAAGATCCCAAGATTACCATCTATTTTAGCTTTCGAATTTGAGGGAGGATGAAAGAGCAACAAAAGGCTGCAAGAAAAGCATGTAGTTCACAATGTAACAAAGTCGTCACATCCTGATGAGCCTTAAACTTACTTAGAGGCAGTAAACACTCTTGAAAGGGAGAGATGGGTTAAAGCTATTAATGATGAGATGGGTTCCGTTCTGAAAGCTAATACATCGGAGTTAGTGGACTGTTTGTTGAAATTTATGTATTTTCTAGGTCTGTATTGGAAAAATAAATAGAGTGTTGAAAAAAGGTAATAATAGTTCACTTCTATATTTTAGTTAGAATGTAAAGAGAGAGAAAGAGAGAACCTAAGGTATGCCATAGCTGCCGCGTCATTTAGAAGGAGGTATAATGAAATAAAAGGTATTTTACAATTTGTAGCAAAATATTGCCTCTAGCCAGATTTGAACCGGGGTCTACGGTTACTATTTAGACCGAAGCCTTATCTATTAAGACACTAGCGAAACGATATACGTGCAACATTTCACGAATACTTATCTATTGATTCAACGGACTAATTTGCAGCAGACTAACAAAAACACGCATTAATCAATTCATGCATGGAAGCGAATCGAAGCCGTATAAATACAAATGATCATACGACCACCATTGCAGCCGCCACCGGCGATAAAATTTTGGCGGCCTTTGGGGATAGCGACACGCAACGCCAAGTGGCACTATATTATTGGATACCGGAGAAGATGGGAGGAGGAAACATGGCCACTGTTTTGACAAACGTCACTTTGAAAGCCATGTCGTACAATGGCCGTACAATAAATACATCGTCAAGTGTACCTTCTTATACTATATAGTGTTTCTATTGGAATAGGGTTTAGTATAAGGCAGTCGTAAGTGGGCAGACCAAGACTTAGTGAAATTTAGGTACCTCTCTCTAAGAGAGCTTGTAACTATAAAGGTCATCTTTGACCAACCATAGTTGACTGCTCGGGTGAGCAAATTGAGTGATTCTTTTTGCTGCGGAATCAAGGGATTCTAAGCTACACAAGGTTGTAGTCGGACAGAGTATTTGCGTTCCAGGGTAGCACTTATTCAGTGGGAAAGTCAAAGTGGGGAATATTGTCCAAAACACATATTCAAGCTTTGCATTATGTGGTGGAACTGAGCGCACAAAAGGTCTTCTCTTCACACGGGTGAAGTTGTATTGGGGTTCTGCTTGTCAAGAGATCATTCATTTGGGCTTACATCAACTTGGAGTCGGCACTATCTAGATTAGCTTCTTTTGGATATGCGAATACTGTGGGCAATGGAGGAATTTCACTGTCCTCCAGACATAAAGCCAATTGGTTACAAATGGGTTTTTAAACTGAAACTGAATCCAAATAATACCATTGAGAGGTACAAAGCTAGATTAGTAGCAAATTGCTTTACTCAAAAGGAACGGATTGACTATGAAAAGATCTTTGCAACAATTTTACGCTTTCCCTCCGTAAGGATCCACCTCAGTCTAGCAGCAGCGGAAGACATGGAAATTCATCAGATGGATATCGACACTGCCTTCCTCAATGGTGAGCGAGAGGAAGAGATTTTTATGAGGCAACCATAAGGATTTATGGAGGAAGGAGAGGAGAGTAAATTTTGTAGACTTATTAAGTCCCTATATGGGTTGAAACAGGCTCTCGAAAAATGGAACAAAAAAATGGATGAATTCCTAACAAAAATGGGATATGTCAAAATCAGTTCTGACCACTCTATTAACATGTTTGAGGATGAGGAGGGGGTAATTTTTATTTCCATCTATGTAGATGATTTGTGGGTATTAAGTCTATAGAAAAGATTAATATGTGAAAGAAAGATTTAAGAAGAAGGTTTGACATGAAAGACTTAGGGGAGGCAAGATATATTTTAGGAATTCAGACGGAAGGGATAGAGAGAAATAAGTTATCAGGTTAACTCAGAAACAGGCTATCGCAAATATATTAGAAAAAAATTAGATGGATAAAACAAACAGTTGTACCACTCCCATGGACTTGAAGAAAATAAGTGATGGGAGTGTAGAAGGAGGTGTGATAATTCTTCATGAAGAAATGAGTGTTGAATAGAGACAGTTTATTAAGTCAATTCCTTACACACAATTCGTTGGAAGTGTGATTTATATTATGAACTTCACTAAGCCAGACATAGCTGCAGCAGTTGAAATGCTCAGTAGGAGTTTAAATGATCCTAGGAAGAAAAATTGGGAAGCAGCCAAGAGGGACATGAGATATATGAAAGGAACCAAAGAACTTTGGTTGCGTTTGGGAGGAGAGAATACTGACATCACCACTTGGAGTAATGCCACCTATGGGGATGCTCTTATTAGGAGATGTACATTTGGGTGTGTTTTCTATGTTGGAAATGGTGATTGCTGCTGGAGCAAGAAGCAACAAAAGGTGGTTTCTCAGTCCACTATCGAGGCTAAGTACATGGACTCTTGTTTTGCTGTCAAAGAGTTGATGTGGGTGAAGTCTCTATTGCAAAAACTTGGGTTTATGAAGATTGGAATTGAGAAAGTATTTTGTGATAAACAAGTTGCCATTGGAATTGCAGCTAATCCAAAACATCATTTTAAATCTAAGCATATGAATATCAGGCTAAGCTTTGTGAGAGAAAAAAAATGAAAACAAAATTGTGAGCTTGGAGTATAAATCAGATGGGGAAATGGTTGCTGATATGATGACAAAACCAGTTCCATCTCCTAAGCTAAAATTTTGTAGGGAACAATGTGGAATTAAAGAAAAGAGTGACTAGAAAATAAGAGGAGTGTTGAAAAACAATGTTGTAATATATTTTTTAGGTCAGAATATGTATAAAACTTCATTGAAAGTTAGGCTCCACCCTCTCTCTCTCCTGAGTTTCCATACTTGTTACAGCCACTGAAGACTTGTCAAAGAGAGATGAAGCCATGGCTGCCTAAGCAGCTTGAAGAGGGGAGGTAAATCAATCCTTAGCAAAAAGGTTAATGGGCCAAGGATTTGATCTTTGTCCCTATAGTCTGTCAGAGTAGCTGGTAGACGGTAGCGTTGTTTTATAGTCTTAAACCAGTGTTAGGATATATAGGGTGTGATAATTATAAAAACTGATACAGTTAGACTAAGTCAATTAACGAAATTATAGGACTGTAACATGGAAACTGTTAAAGTATTTTGTTAGGTGCACGATGAGTATGTTTTTTACGGCTTATATAGAATGTCGGTTAAACATCAGACGGCTCCTATTCAAGTCGCCATTGTGGAGTAATCACTTTGGACGTTTTTGGACGATTTGTCATCAGGTTGCCTCGTGGCGCCTCATCATTCGACTTTAAGATTTGTGGAAATCCCAGAGGCAAGTCCATTGGTGACGGGCGTCTCCTCAATGGCCATGTTGTACAATGGCGGTAGAAAAGGTACATCGTCGGCAGTACCTTTCTGTATTATACAGTCATTTGATCGGACCCGTTCACCAATACTAGGGGGTTTAGAAAGGGGTTTTAGGACTTACCGTTTTTGGTAGATAGCCCCCTCTCTCTTAGAGAGCTTGTATAAAAAATATCATCTCGGCCACTTGATAACTAATCGCATCGTTGGGCATTTTGAGCAATTCTTTTTGCGGCGGACTCAGCGGATAGTAGACTACACAAGGGTGCAGTTAGTCATAGTCATTGCTATTGTTCTACGACCACCGATGCAGGTGGAGGAGCAGCAGTAGTGGTAGAAGTAGACATGATACACTCTCAAAAGCTATCAAGAATTCTATCAAACATATGTTTTCAAGTGCTCACCAAATCTTATACAAGCATCCAAACCTCACAAAACTCTATCAGAACGTAGAGTAGCATAAACATTTACAACTCCCAAAGTTTCAGCACAATTGACCCGAAAACACTCAAGATATAATACTCAGAAGTTTCCCAAAAACTATCTGCAGTTTACTACTTGGAAGTCTGGATACATAATGTGTTCTGAGTCCTAAGTTTTATACTTGTGTTTTACCAGCGATACTTGTGTACTTGAGAGGTACGTCAAGCTACCAAGCTAATACTAATCTGTCGAGCTACCACTGAGCTACCACTAAGCTACCAGTAAGCTACCCACTAAGTTGAGGTCTGTTGACTTGATTCATATCAATCGCAGCTGCGTTGTCCCGTACGGATCATATCCAAAGTAACCGCAGCTGCGTTGTCCTGTGTGTGTCGCAGCTTCGCTGTTACGCTGCTCTGTCTACATAGCAGTTGCGTTGACCTGTACTGTACTCAAGTGATGACGCATATTCTTAAACTACAAATTACTACCTTTCTACCATTCTACTAATATATCGAGACTTAAAGCTTTCCAAAATCAACACTCCCTTAAAGATTTAAACTTAGTGTATCAGCGCAGCTGCGATGTCGCACTTTGTGCATCATCGCAGCAGAGTAGCGCAGCCATAGCAGCGCAACATTGCAGCGCAGCCATAACAGCGCAACATGGCAACATAGCAGTGGAGCTACTCACCTATTCACCCAATCCTACTGCATTCCTACAATAGTTCAGCTTGGGAGCAGGAAGAGCTTTAGTAAGCATGTTAACAACCATTCTTGCATCTGGAAGATAACATAATTTGATCACCCTAGAGAACATTTTTTCTCTTACAAAGTGTAATCTTTCATCCATGTGCTTACTCTTCAAGTGGTGACTCGGGTTAGAGGCAATGGCAATGGCAGCCTGGTTGTCACACCAGATCACCTGTGGCCCAACCTGCATGTATCCTAGTTCTTGTGACATGGATTTTACCCATAAGAGTTCTTTGAGGGTCGAGCTTGTTGCCATATATTCTGACTCCATTATCGACTACGCGGTACCTTTTGAAGTTTGCTGCTCCAGCAGCACGTTCCGTTCCCAATCTACAAAACGAATCCCGTGGTGGATTTCCGGTTTGACATGTCGCCATAGCTTGCATCACTCCACGTTTGCAGCTTCACTTCTCCTCCGCCTAGCGTGAGTTTGAGGTCATTTGTTCCAACCAAATATCTTAAGACTCTCCTTGCTGCATCAAAATCAGATTTTCTCGGATTCTCTAGACTCCTGCTCAGTATCCCGACTTCTGCAGCAATGTCAAGACGGGTACAGTTCATGAAATATATTAAGCTTCCTACTATTTGTCTGTAAGGTGTTTGTGTCATAGAATCATTCTCCCCTGAATCTGAATACTCGCTAACAATGACACCTAGTTCTGTCTCTTCTCCCTTTATCTTCTGCCAGAATTCCATTGGAGTTAGACATCCTTTTGTTCCTCGCATTCCATACTCCTCTAACATGTTTCCAATAGCCTTTTTTTGAGTCAATTTTATTTTTTTCTTATTTCTGTCCCTCTCTACTTGGATTCCCAGAATATACTTTGCCTCACTGAGGTCTTTCATGTCGAACCATGAGTTTAGAGCAGTTTTGATTTTGTTAATTTCAGCCATTGATTTGCTAATTAATAGTAAATCATCTACATACACCGCTATACAAAACTATCCCATTTTCACCCTTTAGAACGTAGACAGAGTGATCAAAACTTATCCTTTGAAATCTTAGACTGGTCAAGAATTCATCTAGCTTCGGATTCCATTGCCTAGGGGCCTGTTTTAGGCCGTACAAAGATTTTAGCAACTTGCATACTAAGTGCTCTTTTCCTGGCTCTGCATACTTTTTAGGCTGCTGCATGTAAATGGTTTCTTCTAGTTCTCCATGCAAAAAGGCCTTATTTACATCCATCTGATGAATTTCCGTATCTTCTATAGCAGTTAGGGACAGTAAAATCCTAACTGCAGCAAATCTTACAATATGAGAAAATGTTTCTTCAAAATCGATTGCTTCCTTTTGATTATACCCCTTTGCCACAAGTCTGGCCTTATAGCGTTCAATGGTGTTATCGAGATTTAACTTCACCTTGAATACCCATTTGCTGCCGATCACCTTTCGGTTTGGAGGAAGTTCCACAAGATCCCATTTTTGGGCCTCCATGATCAACTTCATTTCGTCGTTTGCTACCTCGATCCAGTGATTCCGCTCTGGTGATGAGAAGGCCTCTTGGATGGTCAAGGGCTCCCCTGAGGCTCCCGAGTAGGCAAAGTGAGAACTTGCTTGCAGGCGGCTGCTGGATCTTCTTCCCCCATAAATTTTGAGGCTGAGATTGTCGGATGCCGCGCATTGCGCTGATTGCGCTCGTTGCGATCCGTGTGTGGCAGATTGCGCTGGTTGCTATCCGTGTGTATTGACTGCTGGTGGTCCGGTTGGAACCAAATTGGATGAGGAATTCGGAGAGAGTTTGACTCTGGAGTCACCACCGGAGAATGTTGCACCCGCAGGACAATTTCTTGCATGCAATCTAAGATGACAAACTCCTGTACTTTTTGCTTCTTTTGCTGCTCTGTCATTTGAAATAAACTATCGAGTCCAGTTCATCTTTGACAATGATATTCCTTGCTACAACCTTTTTGTGCCTCTCAAATAAAAAGACTGTGTAACCTTTAGAGTGATCATCATATCCTAACAAAATACCTGGTAATCCCTTCGGTTCAAATTTCCGTCTGTCCGTAGACGTATCCAAGACAAAGCATTGACTACCAAAGACTTTAAAATGGCTAACATCTGGTTTGATACCTGTCCAGATCTCGTAAGGAGTAGATTCTAATGATCTTGATCCTATTCTATTCTTAATATAAACCGCACAATTTAGAGCCTCAGCCCAGAATTTCGAATCCACATTTTTATCCGCGAGCATCGACTTAGAGCTCTCCGTGAGAGTTCTTTTTAATCTCTCCGACACCCCATTTTGTTCCGGGGAATATGGAACAATCAGTAGATGACTTAAACCTTCCTCGAGTGAAAAGGTTTCAAATTCTTTCGATGTATAATCACCACTATTGTCCGATCTGAGCTCCAAAATAGATAAATCATGAAGTTTTTCAACATATGATTTATAGTGATTGAAGTGACCAAACACTTCACTCTTCTTCTTCATGAAGTAAACTTTTGTAAACATGGAGAAATCATCTCTGAATGTGACCATGTATTTCATTCCCCCGGCATATGGAATCTTCGCAGGACCAAAAATATCCGAATGAATTTGTTGTAAAAGTTTTGTGGACCGATGCTCACACTCTTTAGGAAACGCTAGTCAGTGGATTTTGCCCAAAGCGCAGCCATCACATGTTTTAACCGGCTGAATTGTGATTGATACACCTTCTATTTTTCGAGCAAGCACCATCTTTCTCAAACTATCATAGTTTACATGGCCTAATCTTTTATGCAACAACTCATCTGAATGCAAAACACCAGAGTACATAACATCATTCTCCTTGGTATTAGCCATATCCATTCGGTACATCTTGCTAGTATCTCTTGTACTGGTAAGTGCGACTTTGCCATTCTTG
The DNA here is from genome assembly GCA_037447655.1 of Zygnema cylindricum. NCBI lineage: Eukaryota > Viridiplantae > Streptophyta > Zygnematophyceae > Zygnematales > Zygnemataceae > Zygnema > Zygnema cylindricum. Next base: position 21,094 of record JBBHKE010000071.1, on the reverse strand, counting down.
CTAACAACCTATCCACCATTTTTCAAGTTAACCTCAAAACCTTTACTCTCTACTCTCAAAGACGTAGATAATAGATTTTTCTTAAAGTCAGGGACAAACAAGACATTGTGAAGAGTTCTTTCAGTTGCGATGCCCTCCACATCCACTAGCAAAGACACATCACCCACAGCACGAGTCTAAACACTCATTCCACAAGCATTATAAACATTTTTCTCCGGTGTTGTTTTCAGATTTTTGAAGATGGCTTTGTTCCAGCACATATGGGCTGACGCTCCTGTATCCATTATCCATCCATGGTCTTTCGCGCCCTCCATCGCTGCCGCCATAGCGAATAGATCCGTTTCATCCTCCTCAAAAAATGTCAAAGTCTCATTCTGGAGTGATGAAGACGCCGAAAACAGTGCATTTCCACGAGGTGTAGACCCCATGAAGTTTTTGTAAAACTGACTTTGTTGCCATCTTGGCCTCTATAAACTTGTATTGTTAGCTTGTTTAAGCTTGGGACAAAATTTGTATCCATGACCTCTCTCACAACAATAAAAACATGCATTGTTGGATTGTCTATTCCCACCCTGACTAAACTGTCTGAACTGATTAAACTGATTTCTTTGCTGATGAAACTGTCCTTTCCTCTCAAAGTCTGAATTAAAAGCCTCTACCTGCTCAACATTGAGAATATTAGATGTAGCTTCCTCTTCTAGCAAAATATTGATGGCTAACTGTAAAGTCCAGCTAGCTTTATTTTTCTGTTTGAGCATATCAAATGCTCCTTTCATACTACGAGTGAGACCCCTCATAAGCAACGCTGCCTGTTGAAACTGAGGAAACTCCCCACTTGTACAAGCATGTGCATTTACAAGGATGCGAAACTTGTTAGAATATTCAGCCATTGTACCGCTAATGTACTTATGGTCCCAAAATTTTCCAGCCAATAAGAGTTCTTCCTGGACATTAGCTTTTTCATAATTATTTTTAAGAGATTTCTAGATATCAATTGTTATTTTTCATTTTTATCCGAGACATAGCTAAGTCCTCAGATATACAAAATTTCAGAAAAGAACGAGCTTGCGTATTTTTCTTAGACCATGCCGGATCAGATTCATCCATAGATTCATCCAATATGTCCTAGAGATTGACATTCTCAAAATGTGTCTCCACCATGTCCGCCTAGTAAACATACTTTTCACCCAAAAAGATAGGAATTCTTGATAACAGGCCCCTAACCTATTGTTCTACGACCACCGGTGCAGGTGGAAGAGCATCAGTAGTGGTAGAAGTAGACATGATACACTCTCAAAAGCTATCAAGAATTCTATCAAACAGCTCTTTTCAAGTGCTCACCAAATCTTATAAAAGCATCCAAACCTCACAAAACTCTATCAGAATATAGATTAGCATAAACACGGACAACTCCCAAAGTTTTAGCACAATTGACTTGACAACACTCAAGATATAATACTCAGAAGTTTCCCAAAAACTGTCTGCAGTTTACTACTTGGAAGTCTGGATACATAATGTGTTATGAGTCCTAAGTTTTATACTTGTGTTGTACCGGCGATACTAGTGTACTTGAGAGGTACGTCAAGCTACCAAGCGAATACAAATTTGTCGAGCTACCACTGAGCTACCACTAAGCTACCACTGAGCTACCCACTAAGTTGAGGTCTGTTGACTTGATTCATATCAATCGCAGCTGCGTTGTCCCGTACGGATCATATCCAAAGTAACCGCAGCTGGGTTGTCCTGTTTGTGTCGCAGCTTCGCTGCTGCGCTGCTCTGTCTGCATAGCAGTTGCGTTGACTTGTACTGTACTCAAGTGATGACGCATATCCTTAAACTACAAATAACTACCTTTCTACAGTTCTAACAATATACCGAGACTTAAAGCTTTCCAAAATCAACAATTGCCTGCCAAGGTGGCAGTTGTTATGAGTGAAAGATAGGCATTGATAATTATCTTAGGAGCTTTAAGCAAGCTGCCTATTCTGTGCACCAATGGAGTTCATAGAATTGCACATATCTGCTACCATTTCACCACCTGCTCTATACTCTAAACAGATTATTTTATCTTTTACCTTCTCTGTAACAAAGTTAAGTCTAATGTCTATATGTTTGGCTTTAAAATGGTGTTTACGATTGGTATAAGTGGCAATGTCTGCCTGATTATCACAAAACACTTTCAAGATACCACTCTTATGATGAACAAGTTCACCAAGCAAGGACTTGACTCACATTAATTCTTTTACAGTAGAGCAAGAGGCAATGAACTCAGCCTCCATGGTGGACTGAGCAATGACCTTTTGGAGCTTGCTGCTCTAGTAGAAAGCCCCATCAGCCATATACATTATCCAAACGTGCATCTCCTCATAGGAGCATCCCCATAATGGGCATCACTCCAAGTGGTGATGGCAGGATTGTTCCCACCCAAATGCAACCTTAGATCTCTTGTCGTTATGAGATATATAAAGACTCTTTTAGCTGCTTCCCAATCTTTCTAAGTGGGAGCATTCAGACCCATACTTAGTTCTCCTATAGTTGCGGCTATATCTGGTCGAGTACAATTTATAAAATATATTAGGCTTCCCACTACTTGTCAATAAGAAATTGTCTGCATAAATCTTTTCTCTTTAGGACCTAGCTCATTATCTAAGATTAGAACTCCCTCTTCCCTACTCCCCTCACTTCCCTTGATTAGTTCCATTGGGGCGGTACAACTATTAGCATTGTTCATTAAAAATCTATTTAACATGTTTCCAATGGCCCTTTTCTGAGTTAATCTTATTTTCATTTAATCTTTGTCTCTCTTTAGCTGAATTCCTAAAATATACCTTGCTTCTCCCCTATCCTTCATCTCAAATCTTCCTTTTAGATTTGTTTTCAACTTATTTATTTTATCCATAAATTTACTTAAAAAAGCAATTCATCAACATAAATTGCATTAAAGATAATTCCTTCATCATCTTCAAACAAATAGATTTAGTGATTTGAGCTGTTCAAAATATATCCCAAACCTGTAAAAACTCATCGAGCTTCTTATTACATTACGGGGGCGCCTGTTTTAGCCCATACAAGGATGTGATTAATCGGCGTACTTTGCTCTCTTCCTCTTGCTCCACAAATCCTTTGGGTTGTCGCATAAAAATCTCCTCTGCCAACTCTCCATGTAGGAAGGCCGTCTTGATGTCCATTTGATGTATTTCCATGTCTTATGCTGCTGCCAGACTGAGAAGTATTCGAACCTAGGGAAACCTGACGATTGGGGCAATTGTCTCCTCGTATTCAATTCCCTCTTTCTAAGTAAATCCTTTTGACACTAACCAAGCCTTGTAACGCTCAATGGTGTTATCTGAATTGAGTTTCAACTTAATACCCACTTACACCCAATTAGCTTTCAGTCAAAAGGACAGTCCACCAATTCTTATGTATCGGCCGCCATAATTGAAGTCAACTCCTCATTAATGGTTGTCTTCCACCAGTTCCTCTCAGGACAGTTAATTGCCTCATTATAAGTTTGAGGTTCATTTGGGTGTGACAGTTTGATTACCTTGTTGTTAACATGTCTCTCTTTTAGTCTTTTGCAGCTTTTTCTTCCTCCCTCAGACTCTATTGCCAGAATAGATGGCTCTTGTGGATTCTTCCGAACACTTTCGACTACTGCCCTATCCTTTAATTTCAGGTATATTTCCACCACGTCTTCTGTTTCGGTTGGAGTTGATACTAGGAGTTCCACGGTTGAGTCCTTCTCGATCTGATCTGTACCTGCAAGATAATCATCTTTTTAGAAACGTGGATAGTTAGGAAGCTTAAAGTTATCAGAATTTTCTGACTCAAATCTGATTTTGACTCTCTTTGTATGTTTAAAGAGATCTATAGATTTCCCTTCATCCATAACCACTAGATGCTTCACTAAGATTATATCTTCTCTCTTGAGATAATATACTCTATATCCTTTTACATCTTCATCATATCCTAGCAAATATCCTAGTTTTCTTTTTGGGTCTAACTTCCAATTTGACCGATCTGTGTCAAAACTAAACACTTCACTACCAAAAACCTTTAAGTGTGAAACATCTGGTTTTCGGCTAGTCCATCTAATAAGGTGATTGGTCTTTTATTGCTGAAATAAGAACTCTATTCTTGAGATAATTTGCACAATTCATAGCTTTAGCACAAAATCTCTTTCCTATCTTCTTATCCGATAGCATACTCCTAGCACAATCACTTAGTGTTCTATTTAACCTTTCAGCTACACCATTCTGCTTAGGTTTTTCAAGAACTGTCTTTTGGTGTTGCACTTCATCTTCTTGTTGAAATAGCTAGATTCGTAGGGTATTTTCTAGGTCTGGAAAATGGTAAAAGAAAAGCAATTGTTGTTGTCATTGAAGTTGAGAGAAGGTGAAAGAGCCTTGGCTACCTCAGCTCCATAAGCAAGACTAAAGAGTGACATAAGTCACTCTTTATCAAAAGGTGAGTCCGACAAGACTCAAAGCTCCGACCGACAGAGCGAGGCGTAGTCGTCAAACACTAACCAGTCTGTCGTAGAAGTTCGTTAGAGTACATAGGGCTTAAATGTTATTTAAACACTATCAAGTACACTAATCTGATTAACGAAACTACTAATAAGTAGCATGTGAATCAATTGAAATACAGTGCAATTATATATTCGTACTAAACTAATGTAGACATTTGTTTTTGAACGGCTATGATTAAAAGTTGATTGGGATCCGACGGCACACATCATTGCCAAGATCCCGTAATAGCCGCTTTGGTGGTTTTCGCGCATGACATGACTTGACGCCACATGGCAAGATAACATTGGAAAGCAGGAATCTCGGAGAGCATCAGGACAATTCACAATGAGACAGACGCCCATACCATGGCAATGTCGTACATAGGCAGTACCGAAAGTACATCGACCATAGTACCTTTCTATACTGTACATTCTTTTGATTAATTTGTACATCAATAGATAGGGGTTGTGAGAGGGGTTTACGACCTAGAGGATTGAGGAGGTAGTCGCCTCTCTCCCATTAAGCTTGTATAAATATTGACATCTTTGCCACTTGATAATTAATCGGCTCATTGGCCGTTCTCTGTGATTTTTTTTGTTGTGGACTCAAGGAAGTCTAGATAGCACAAGGGTGTAGTTAGATTGATTGTTTGCCTTCTTGGTTAGTATTAGTTGAAGCTGAAAGTGAGATAGTGAAAAACTATGTTGAGGCTTCCTGAATTTTGTAGTCCAATGGGGATTACGGAATCGCAGGTTATGGGCCCACCCTCTAAGGTGCCCATCTTCAACGAATCTCGGTTTAATTATTGGGAAGCCATGATGACACGGGCTTTGTGTGAGAAACGATATTGGGGTATTGTCACTGGACAAGTGAAACGTCTATCATTGGGAACCCCACCAGGGTTTGGTGGATTAAGGTTTTATGTAGCACCATTTGCTCCAACAAAGGAGGCAGAGAGTGGGGACAGCAATTTGTCCAAAAAAGGGAAAGGGAAGGAGATACCTCTTACTCCTATCGCGACAGCATCCGTAGCGGCGACTGTGAAGACCAAAGAAAACGATATTCAAATGTGGGAATACATAAACATGGCTGCCACGCATTTCATTCTGAGGCACCTCACTCAAGCTCTGGCAACCTCCCATCTTCACATTTTCAAGGCCGCGGAGTTGTGGGAGACTTCAGTGGAGATCTATGGAGCTGGCACCATTTAGGAGCTCCAGTTGGCTGAGCAAAGGTCAGGGGATTACACATACAAAGGGGGAAAAATGTTAGATTACTATAATGATATCTCTTGCTTGTATATGGAGATATAGAGTGTCACGTAGATAGGTACAATGAAGATGAAAGTCAACACCCTCATAATGAAGTTACCTGATGAGTATGAGAACATAGTGCATCAAGTGCAAGAAATGGATGACTGCTCGTGGAAGTGGAACACCATTGTCCAAATGATACTTGTGCAAGAGAACACGATTGAGATCTGGAGAGGAGGCAAGAGCATTCAAGCTCTAGCTGCCAGAGCAGATCCATGGGGGAAGGATTCAAGGAAGCCATATGGCAGCTTCAAAGGAGAGAAAGATCAGTCCGGAGGATCGAGGCCCTCAAAAGGTCTTTGCCATTTTTGCAAAAAGCCGAGACACTTTATAGGAGAGTGTACCAAAGTTGCAGAACAGAGGCTCCAAGAAAACCGTGGAGGTTCTTCCGTAGGAAAGAAGAAGGCACTTGTTGTCACATAAGTGAAAATGGAGATCGAGGAGGATGAGTCCTCTGAGAGGAGGATGGAGAGCTTGTTGTTGACTAGAATCTAGAGGAGACGGAGATCAATCGAAAACAAAAGTGTGCTCTTGTAGTTATTCAGGAAGCTTCACAGGAAGGATGGATTATTGATTCAAGTGCATCGATGCATATGTGTCGTGATAACAACCTCTTTACCAAACTCAAAAAGATCCCTACTATAGAGATAGAGTATGGGGATGTGAGAGAAGTTACTACATATCTAGTGGGATTGGTAGATCTTAAAGTCTTAGTGAAAGGTAAGACTTATGTTGAAAAGAGGTAATTAATAGTTCACTTCCTTATTTTAGTTTTGTTTTAAAAAAAGAGAGTAAGGATCAAAGGCGCGCCATGGCTGCCACCATATTTAGAAAGTGGCAGTTTTTGCAGTAAAGGGTATTTTGGCTAAAATGATGCCTAGGTCTAGATTTCAACATGTGACCTCTAGATTATTTATAGCCTAACGCCTTAACCATTAAGGCGTTACGAAATGATACACGTGACGGGTTTCACCAATATAAAAACATTAACGAAATAGCTAATTAACAGCAGACTAACCAAAAGGAGCAATTTCTGCATGTACCCGAATCTGAACCGTGTAAAATATGTTTTGATTGGACAGCCGACATTATAGCCGCCACGCGAAGTGAGCTTTTTGGCGGCATACGGATATAGCGTCACGCGATGCCACGTGGCGCCACATTATTTGATACCGGAGAAGATGGGAGGAGGAACCATGGCTTCCGATATGACAGGTGTCACCTTGTAGACCTTGTCGTACAATGGTCGTACAATAAGTACATCGCCCATTGTACCTTCTTGTACTTTATATTGTTCCTATTGTACTAGGGTTTAATAGTAGGTAGTCGTGAGTAGGCAGACCGAGACTTAGTAATATTTAGGTACCTCTCTCTCTAAGAGAGCTTGAAACTATAAAGGTCATCTTTGACCAGCCATAACTTACTGCTCAGGTGAGCAAATTCAGTGATTCTTTTTGCGTTTGACTCAGGGGAGTCTTGTCCTCACAGGGATGAGAGTGATCAGAATATTTGTGTGCCTGGGCGGCGCTTATTCAGCGGGAAAGTAGAAGGGGCAAATGTTATCCTAGAGGCTTTACATAGGCTGCTCATTCTGTGGGTCAATGGAGACCACAGAATTTCAGGTTATGGGCCCACCCTCTAGGGTGCCCATATTTGATGGATCAGACTTTCTTTATTGGGAAATGATGATGGAGGGAGAATTATTTGAGAAGCATCTATGGTGCATAGTGTCTGGACAAATTCGATCCCCACCTCCACCTGGGTTTGGAGGGACACGTTTTTCTGGCACCTCCGCCTCTACAGTTGGTAGAACAGCTGCCACCATCACCGAGGATGAAGATGAGGAAGGAGAAGAGATTGTCATGGAAGGAGAAAAGGAAGGAGTTGCAACTCAAGTAACACCATTGCCGAAGGCGATACCGGCAGCAGCACCACCAGCAACAACGACAAAGGTTCAGACCGAAAGATCAGAGTATGAAAAGTGGAACTACAAAGACAAGGTTGCTAAGTTCTTAATTTTTAAAAGTGTAGCAAAGGGCATTGCCATTCCCCTTATGCATGTGAAATCTTCATCTCAGATTTGGATATCACTAGTTAACAAATATTAGAGTGGATCATTGCAGCAGCAATAGTTGGCAGAAATAAGATTGCAGCTTATACTTATAAGGGAGGAAGTATGAATAATTATTGCAATGATTTAGGAGCATTGTTTGGAGAGTTAGAGAGTGCAGGTTACTCATGGTCTGAGAGACAAAGAGTGAACACATTAATGATGAAACTACCTGAAGAGTATGAGAATATCATTAACCGATTGCAGGACATAGGAGATAGCAATTGGAATTGGGATGATACTGTGGGAATGATTTTAGTGAAAGCACCATAGAGCCTAGGAGAGGGAGTCCAAGTGTTCAAGCATTGTCTGCAAGAGCTGATTGGCGGAAGCGTGATGAGGAGAGAGGGAAAGATCCCTATCGAAACTTTGGTGGAAGAGGACAAAGAGGTGGCAGATTTGATAGACAGGGGAGAGGAACTTCTCGAGGAGGATTATGTCACTTCTGCAAGAAACCGGGACACTATATGGAAGATTGTGTCAGACTTGCAGATCTTCGACTGAAAGATGGTCATGGAACCTCAAAGGACGAAGGAAAGAAAAAGGCTTTCCTGACTCAAGTTCTTGATGAGGAAGTGGAAGAAAAAAATGAACCTGAAGAGGAGCTTGAGGAGCTTCTCCTTAATCCGAAAAACACTGAAAAGCATGTCGACATTCCACGGAGACAAAAGTGTGCATTCGGAGGTAAGAGGGATCCACCCGAGGATGGGTGGATCATAGACTCAGGGGCTTCAATGCATATGTGCAAAGATAAGCGGTGGTTCACTAAACTGAGAAAGATCCCAACAGTTGAGATAGAGTACGGAGATGGTAGAGTAGAAACCACAAGTCTTGTTGGAACTGTTGACTTGAAGGTTCTAGTTGATGGAAAGGCCTCAATTGTAACACTCTCAGACGTTCTCTACATTCCACAAATTAGCAAGAACCTAGTCTCAACAGCTGTCCTAGATGAAAAGGAGTTTGAAACAGGAACTAGGAAAGGAATCTTCACAGCAAGCTATGTACTTATTGTACGACCATTGTACGACAAGGTCTACAAGGTGACACCTGTCAAATCGGAAGCCATGGTTCCTCCTCCCATCTTCTCCAGTATCAAATAATGTGGCGCCACGTGGCACCGCGTGACTCTATCTCCGTATGCCGCCAAAAAACTCACTTCGCGTGGCGGCTATAATGCCGGTCGTCCGATCAAAACATATTTTACACGGTTCAGATTCGCGTACATGCCGAAATTGCTCCTTTTGGTTAGACTGCTGTTAATTAGCTGTTGCGTTAATGTTTATGTATTTATGAAACCCGTCAGGTGTATCGTTTTGATAACGCCTTATTGGTTAAGGCTTACCTCTACAATTATAACCACAGACCATGGTTCAAATCTGGTCTAGAGCAGTTTTTGGTTATTTGTTAGTTTGTTAAAACTCTCTACTTGTACGCTTATAAAAACCTATTGTACCCTACGTATGTCACCAATTATCTAAGCTATAGGCTAAAGCTAATGTCTATTATAAGATGTAGGTACCAGGATCAAATCCTAGAACCGTCACAACCATTTTGGTACAAACTACGAATTTAGCCTATCCTCTTTAGACAGCCATGGCTCTAGCTCTCTCTCTGGTCTTCAGTGACTGCAACAAGTATGGGGACCGGAGAGAGTTGAGCGAGAAGCAGGTTGCCTTTGCTAACTTACTCTATTTATTTTTCCAATACAGACCTAGAAAATACATAAATTTCAACATACCACACCCCATGTATTTTAACGGACTTCACGACAGAGTGGTTAGAGCTACCGGCTACGTCGTACTCTACCGGTCGGAGGTTTGAGTCCTTTCGGACTCAACCTTTTGTTTGAGAGTGACATTTGTCACTCTTTAGTCCTACCTGCAGAACTAAGGCAGCCATGGCTTTACCACCCTCTCTATCGTTCAGGGAATACAACAAGTATGGGGTATAGAGAGAGGAGGTGAAGACAAACTGTCTGCCGTTTTCTTTTTCCTTTTATACTAACCTATTTATACCTAGAAAATACTCTAGAAATCAATCAATTTCAACAAGGAATAGTTGAGAGATGAGGGAGTTCAGCAACTGTACCCAATAATCCAGAACAAAATGGGGTAGCTGAGAGGTTAAATTAGACTTTGGGAGATAGTGTGTGTAGTATGCTGGCTTATAAGAAAATAGGAAGAAGATTTTGAGCAGAGGCCGTGAACTGTGCTAACTACATTAAAAATAGAGTACTCACTACAGCCGTTAAAGGAATGACACCTTATGAGAGATGGGTTGGAAGGTAACCAAATATTTCTCACTTGAAAGTATTCGGTAGTCAAGTATATAGTCTTGACACATATAAGAAAAAATGGAAACTAGATGCTAAAGAGAAACCGGGATATTTTATGGGATATGATGAGGATGTCAAGGGATATAGAGTCTATGACTTAGCTAAACAAGATATCATTCTGGTAAAGCATCTAGTTGTCATGGATGAAGAAAAGTCATTTGATCCCTTCAAATACACTAAGAAGATAAAAATCAGTTTTGAGTCCGAGAGTGAGGAGGACTCGAAACTTCCCCGAATGGACACAAGTGATAACATGATTGCACAATCAGAGGAGATCCAAGATGGGAGAGATACACCGGGATATCCTCATATCTCTATACACTCCGAGGAGACAGAGGAGGAGTCGGAACCGGCTCCCATGGATAGGGGAGCCGATGAGAAAGTAAGGAGGAACCCGAGACTTCCCTCCATCACAACTTCGGAATTTGAGGGAGGACGAAAGAGCAGCAAAAGGCTACAAGAAATACAGGCTGCTCACAAGGTAAATAAGTTTTCCCACCTTGATGAACCTAAGTCATACTCTGAGGCAATGAACAGTTCAGAGAAAGACAGATGGGTCAAAGCCATAAATGATGAAATGGCCTCCATCATGCAAGCAAATACTTGGGAGGTGATGGACTGTCCTCCGGACAAAAAAACCTATTGGGTGCAAATGGGTATTTAAACCGAAATTGAACCCTGATTATACCATTGAGAGATATAATGCTCGGTTGGTAGCAAAGGGGTTTACCCAAAATGAAGGGATAGACTATGAGGAGACTTTTGCTCTGGTGGTTTGCTTCCCATCCGTAAGACTTCTCCTCACTCTTGGGGCAGCGGAAGACATGGAAATACACTAGATGGATATTAAGACCTCCTTCCTCAATGGTGATCTAGAGGAAGAAATCTTCATACGGCAACCAGAGGGATTTGTGGAGAAAGGAGAGGAAAGCAAGGTTTGCACACTCATAAAGTCCTTATATTGATTGAAACAGGCTCTCAAAGAATAAAATAAGAAACTAAATGAGTTTCTCACCAGTCAGAGATATATCCGGATCAGTTCTGACCATTCTATTTATATGTTGGAGGATAAGAATGGTGTTATTTGCATTGCAATTTATGTGGATGATTTGCTGGTGTTAAGTAAGTCTATGGAAAAAATCAATTAGCTAAAGAAAGATCTTGGAAGCAGATTTGACATGAAAGATATAGGGGAGGCAAAATACATCCTGGGAATTCAAATGGAAAGAGATAAGGGGAAAAGGATAATTAGACTCACTTAGAAAAATGCTATAGGAAATATGATTGATAAATTCCAATTAGTTAAGGCAAACAAGTGTACCACTCCAATGGACTTAAAGAAAATAAGTGATGGGATTGTAGAGGGAGGAGTGATAATCTTAGATGATCAGATGAGTCCAGAAGAAAGACAGTTTATGAAGTCTATTCCTTACAGGAAATTTGTAGGAAGCTTAATCACATTTATGAATTGTACTAGACTAGACATAGCAGCAGCAGTTAGAGTTCTCAGTAGGAGTCTTAAAGATCTTAAGAAGAGAGGTTGGGAAGCAGCCAAGTGAGTCATGAGATATACGGTAGGAACCACAGATTTATTGTTACATCTAGGAGGGGAGCACACTGACATCACCACTTGGACTGATGCCAGTTATAGGGATGCACCTATGAGAAATGCACTTCTGGGTATGTATTGTATGAGGGGGAAGGTGGTTGTTCTAAGAGTAACAAGCAACAAAAGGTGGTTGCTTAGTCCTTTATGGTGGCTGAGTACATGGCCTTGTGTTCTGCTGTGAAAGAATTGATGTGGGTCAAGTCATTATTGCAAGAGCTAGGTTATATGAAGGAGGGAGTGCATGAAGTGTTTTGTGATAATCAGGCTGCCATTGCAATTGCAGCCAATCCAAAACATCATGTTAAGGCCAAACATATGGACATAAGATTTTTTTTTTTGAGGGGAAAGGTTGAAAACAAAATTGTGAATCTTGTGTACGGGGGTGATGGGGAATTGGTGGCTGATATGATGACTAAACCTGTGCCCTCTCCTAAGTTAAAATACCGTAGAGAAAAATATGGATTGAAATAGAAATTAAAGTTAGACTAGAAAATAAAGGGAGTATTGAAATAGTTAGATTTGGAAAGTGTTTTCTAGGTCTGGAAAAAGGTAAAAGAAAAGCAAAGGGAGCCTGCCTCCACTCTCTCTCTCTTATCCCCATACTTGTTCTTGTCACTGAAGGTGAGAGAAGGTGATGGAGCCATGGGTGCCTCAGCTCCTTATGCAAGTCTAAAGAGTGACACAGGTCACTCTTTACAAAAAGGTGAGTCCAACAAGACTCAAACCTCCGACCGACAGAGCGAGGCGTAGCCGTCAAACTCTAACCTGTTTGTCATAGAATTTCGTCAGAGTACATAGGGTTAAAAAACTATTAAAACAGTATCAAGTACAATAATCTGATTAACTGAACTAGTGATAAGTAGCATGTGAATCGGTTGAAATATAGTGCAAATATATATTCGCACTAAACTAATGTACTAGGCATTTGATTTTGAATGGCTAGTATTAAAAGTCGGTTTGGATCCGAAGCATACATCATCGCGGAGGTCCCGAAATAGCCGCTTTGGCGGTTTTCGCGCCTCACATAACCTGACACCACGTGGCAAGATAACATTGGAAAGCGTGAATCCTTGAGAGCATGAGGACAAGTTCGAACGAGACAGACGTCCACACCATGGCCTTGTCGTACACTGGTCGTACACAAAGTACATCGGCCATAGTACCTTTCTGTACTGTACAGTCTTTTGATTGGTTTGTACATCAATAGATAGGGGTTGTGAGAGGGGTTTAGGACCTAGAGGATTGAGGAGGTAGCCGCCTCTCTTCCATTAAGCTTGTATAAATATTGGCATCTTTGCCACTTGATAATTAATCGGCTGGTTGGACGTTCTCTGTGATTTTATTTGCTATGGACTTAAGGGAGTCCCGACTGCACAAGGGTGGATTCAGATTGCTCGTTTGCCTGATTGGGTTGTAGTGGTTGAAGTTGAAAGTGGGATAGTCAAAAACTATATTGAGGCTTCCTGAATTTTGTAGTCCAATGGGGGATACAGAATTGCACTTCTGTCATAAAATCCTCAAACTGATTTGAGGTATACCCTCCCCCATTATCACTCTTCACTCTCTTAATAGAGGTTTCATGGAGTTTCTCATTCCATGCTTTATATTCCTTAAAAATTTGTGGGGCCTCTGATTTATTTTTCAAAAAATACACTCTAGAATACCGAGACCAATCATCAGTGATTGTCATCATAAACCTTTTACCTCAGATGAGGGCACTTTGGCCGGTCCCCAAATATCAGTGTGTACCAAGTCTATCACTTTCTCTCCTTTATAAGTGACTTCCTTTGGGAAGGGTAACATGTGTGCCTTACCTGGAGCACAACCACTACAATCAGTTATGTTTTCACTTTCTCCAAACTGAATTCTTTCCCCTATTCCCATCTTTTTCATTTCTTTCAGCTTGTCTAAATGCACATGTCCCAGCCTCTACAACATAATATCATGAACGCCAGTATAGTAAAGTTTCTTCATTTTATTGCTTAAAATCAGCCTAAACATCCTTTCGCTACCTTTTTCAGCACTAAAATAAACTTCCTCAAAGCTTTCAGTAAAAGTTCCCTTCCTAGTGCTAGTCTCAAAACCCTTATCATCTAACACAAACGTTGAGATGATGTTTTTTGTTTAACTGTGGAATAAAGAACACATCAGAGAATGTTACAATGGATGTCTTTCCTTCCACCAAGACTTTCAGATCAACTGATCCTACCATAGTAGTGGTGACTACCCTCCTATCCCCATACTCTGTCTCTGCGGTGGGAATCTTTCTCATCTTAGTGAATATGTGTTTGTTCTTACACATGTGCATGGAGGCACCCGAATCCACAATCCAACCTCCTTCACTTTTTAATCCCCCCAAAGAACATATTTGCTTCCGAGGAACTTCATTTTCAGTCTTCGCCTCCAACTCCACATCTAACAAGAGCTCATCATCCTCTTCCTCGGATTCCTCCTCATGTCCTTATGTTATAAGAGCCTATTTCTTTCGTTTTAGAGGTCCACCAATCTGCCCCTCCTATAACCAAAGTTCGTTAACTTAGTACACTCCACCATATAGTGCCCTGGTTTCTGACAAAAATCACAAAAATCGTTGGGAACCCTTGGTCCGAACTCATGGGTATGATTTTTTTGCCCCCCCCTCCATAGTTTAAGAAAGGTTTTCTAGAATCCTTGTTCCTCCAATTGGTTCCGCTTGCCAGAGATTGCCCACTCTATCCTCCCTTTCGAATCTCAATTGTATTATCTCGCACGAGAATCATCCCTACCACTGAATTCCATATCCACCTTGAGTCCAACAAGTCTTACACACGGCTGAATATATTCTTGAACTCATCAAGTAACTTCATGAGCAAGCAGTTAACCTGTTCATTTTCACTTTCTACTTTTCCAACACTCTCTAGCTCCATGATAATTGTGGCAAGCTCATTATAAAAATCCAACACCTTCCCCCCTTTGTATATATATGCATTATTTTTTTTATCAACCAACTGTTGTTTCTAAATTGTACCACTTCAGTACATCTCCATGAGAGCCACCTAGAGATCCGATGCCCTCTCAACCTGCAAATGAGGAGATGGAAGCCATTGAGTAAGATGGCGTAGGGTGAAGTACTTTGTCGCCATATTGTTGTAGTCCCAGGCATCACTATTATTCTCCTTGTTCCTCGGAATAGGTGACATGAATGATGAACCGGTTGTTGTTGATGTAATCGTCTCTTTCTCATTTCCTTGCTCCACCACCTCTCTTCCTTTGTCTCCTCTGTTTGAGATGGATATGTATCTCTGGTGAATCTGCTTCCTCCAAACCCTATAGTGATGTCGAGACTAGACAGACGCCTCACCTGTCCACTCACTATTCCTAAAAACCTTTTCTCACATAGAGCTCTTGTCATCATACTTTCTCAGTATATGAATCCAGTTCCATTAAAGATGGGCACCCTAGATGGTGGGCCCATAACCTACAATTCTGAGACCTCCAAAGGTCCTCAGAATGGGTAGCTCACAGAAAGCCTCTAGGATAATCCTAACCCCTTTGTGTTTCAACATAAAAAATTGCCTCCTTGGTAGACAAAACTCTGGTCACCTTCACCCTTGCGAAGACAAGACTCCCCGAGTCGATATCAAAAAGAATATCTGAATTTGCTCCTATTGAAAAGAGGTAATTAAAAGTTCACTTATCTATTTTATTAATACGCTAAAGAGAGAGAGAGAGTGAGGATCAAATACACGCCATGACTGCCACCATATTTAGAAAGTGGCAAATTTTTAAGAAGAGGATAATTTACCAAAACGTTATCTAGATCCGGATTTGAACCTTGGTATGTGGATCACTATGTAGTCGTTAGCCCTATCCACTAAGGCGTTAATGTAACGATATATGTGACGGGTTTCAAAGATATATAAACATTCACGCGACGGCTGATTAACACCAAACTAATGAAGAGTAAGAATTCATGCACGTACGCGAATCTGAACCATATAAAATATATTTGATCGGACGACAAACATTGTAGCCGCCACCCGAAGTAAGCTTTTGGCGGCATTCGGAGATAGCGTCACGCGGTGCCACGTGGTGCCACATTATTTAATACCGGAAAAGATGGGAGGAGGAACCATGGCTCCTGATTTGATAGGTCTCACCTTGTAGACCAAGTCGTACAATGGTCATACAATAAGTACATTGTGCATTGTACCTTCTTGTACTATATAGTGTTTCTATTGGACTAGGATTTAGTAGTAGGTAGTCGTGAGTAGGCAGACCAAGACTTAGTGATATTTAGGTACCTCTCTCTAAGAGAGCTTGTAACTATAAAGGTCATCTTTGACCAGCCATAACTTACTGCTCAAGGGAGCAAATTCAGTGATTTTTTTTGTGTTTGACTCAGGGGAGTCTTTTCCTCACAGAGGTGAGGGTGGTCATAATATTTGTGTTTCTGGCTCCACGTATACAGTGGGAAAGTGAAACGGACAAATATTGTCCTAGAGGCTTTACATAGGCTACTCTTTCTGTGGGTCAATGGAGACCACAGAATTTCAGGTTATGGGCCCACCCTCTAGGGTGCCCATATTTGATGGATCAGACTTTCTTTATTGGGAAATGATGATGGAGGGAGAATTATTTGAGAAGCATCTATGGGGCATAGTGTTTGGACAAATTCGATGCCCACCTCCCCCTGGGTTTGGAGGGACACGTTTTTCTGGCACCTCCGCCTCTACAGTAGGTAGAACAGCTGCCACCATCACCGAAGATGAAGATGGGGAAGGAGAGGAGATTTTCATGGAAGGAGAAAAAGGATGAGTTGTAACTCAATGACACCATTGTCGAAGGCGATATCGGCAACAGCACCACCAGCAACGACGACAAAGGTTCAAACTGACATATCAGAGTATGAAAAGTGGAACTACAAAGACAAGGTGGCTAAGCTCTTAATTTTTAAAAGTGTAGCAAAGGGCATTTCCATTCCCCTTATGCATGTCAAATTTTCATCTAAGATTTGAATATCACTATTTATCAAATATAAGAGTGGATCATTGTAGCAGCAACAGTTGGAAGAAAACAAGATTGCTGCTTATACTTATAAAGGAGGAAACATTAATAATTATTGCAATGATTTAGGAGCATGATGGAAAGGCCTCAATTGTAACACTCTCTAACGTTCTTTACATTCCATTGCTTAGCAAGAACTTAGTCTCAACAACTGTCCTAGATGAACAAGAGTTTGAAACAGGAACTGGGAAAGGAATCTTCACAGCAAGCTTTGATAATGAGGTATATTTCATAGCTGAGAAAGACAGTCAAAGAATGTTCAGAATTGTACTTTGCAATGAAAATAGTGTTCTCTACTCGTGTGCAAGTGAGATGATGCTTTGGCACAAAAGGTTGGGTCATTTGCATCTAGATAGAGTAAAAAAAATGAAAAAAAAAGAAATAGTGGAGCGTATTACTTTTGAGGATAATGAGGCATTTGATGATTCCATTGGATGTGCCCAAGGGAAGATTCATATACTTCCATTTCCAAAGGTAACCACATTTAGGAGAGAGAAAGTATTGGATCTAATTCACACTGATGTTTGGCGACATGCTAGGTATGCTTCACATGGGGGGAAGAGGTGGATGTTAACTATCACAGATGATTGGTCTAGATACACGAAGGTATACTTTCTCAAACATTAGTAAGAGGTATAGAGATGTTTCAAAGAGTATAAAGTGTGGAGTGAAAAAATACATGAAACCTTAATAAAAGAGATAAGAAGTGATAATGAGAAAGAATATCAAAGGAATTTGAAGAATATCTTAAAGAAAAAAAAACCATCATGAGAAAATTGTTCCCTTTAATTCAGAACAAAATTGAGTAGCAGAACGAGTGAATAAAAATTTAGGGGATATGTCCAGAAGTATGTTAAGTGATAAGAGGATAGGGTTGCAGTTTTGGGCTGAGTCTATGAACTATGCTAATTTCATCAAAAATAGAGTCCTAACTTCAGCAAATAAGGAGGAAACTCCGTATAAGAGGTGGACATGAAGAAAGCTTAACTTGTCTAGTTTGAGAGTGTTCGGAAGTCAAGTCTACAGTTTGGATTTCGATAAGACTAAATGGAAGTCAGAGGGGAGAGGGAAACCAAGATATCTTGTAGGATATGATGAGAGCACAAAAGGATAATGAGTGTATAACTTGAAAAAGAGAGAAATAACTTTGGTAAAACACATAGTGGTGATGAATGAAGAAAAGTCCATTGATCCGTTCAAATATAATAAGGAAGTCAAAATCAGATTTGAAACGGATTAGTTTTGTGACTTTGAATTTGAAAATGAAGAGAAGGAATATAAAGAAAAAGAAAATCTACAGATCTACCAAAAAAGGAGGAAAGGACAACATTCGAGGCAACGCCACAATACAAAGTGGAAACTTATGAGGAACTTGATAAGACACCGGAATTGGAAGATAGGGGAGCTTAAAATCTTCTTAAACAAAACCCAAGGATGCCTTCCATACCGGCGTCCGATTTTGAAGGGGGAAAAAGATGAAGTGAACGACTTCAAGAAAGAGAAGTAAATAACCAACTCACAAATATGTCTCACCCACATGAACCACATACATACTTAGAGGCCATAAACACCCTCAGAAGTAGCCGGTGGATCACTGCTATAAATTAAGAAATGACCTCCATCATAGAAGCCAATACATGGGAGTTGGTAGATTGTCATCGGACCGAAAACGGATCGGATGTAAGTGGGTTTTTAAACTTAAATTAAACCCGGATAATACCATTCGGAGGTACAAAGCTTGGTTAGTTGCAAGAGGGTATACTCAACAAGAGGGGATAGACTACGAAGAAACCTTTGCACCTGTAGTCAAATTTCCTTCTGTTAGAATCCTTTTAAGTTTAGCCGCAGCGAAGGAAATGGAAATACACCAAACGGATATTAAAACGGCCTTTTTGCACAGAGAGTTAGAAGAAGAAATTTACACGAGGCAACTGGAAGGAGTCTTGGAAAGCGGGGAAGAAAGCAAGGTATGCAAACTAATAATATCACTCTATGGGCTTAAGCAAGCACCGCGACAATGGAATGTAAAGCTAGATGAATTATGATCGGTTTGGGGTATATCAGAATTAGTTCAAATCACTCCATATATTTATTTAAGGATGAGAATGGAGTGATATTTATTGTTATTTATGTGGATGATTTGTTGGTCTTAAGCAAGTCCTTAGATAAGATAAACAAACTAAAACGTTATCTTAGAACTCGTTTTGAAATGAAAGATCTCGACGAAGCGAAGTACATTTTGGGAATTCATATGGAAAGGGATAGAGGGAATAGGATTAAAAGACTCACTCAAAAAGAAGCAATCCGTAATATGTTAGAAAAAAATTCAGATGGAAAAAGCAAACAGATGTACTACTCCCATGGATTTGAAAAAAATGTTTGAGGGGAGTGAAGAGAGAGGAATATTGATCATTAATGATGAGATGGATGAGATAGAAAGAAAAGATATGGAAAATATCCCTTATCAACAGATTGTAGGCAGTTTAATCTATTTTATGAACTGTACCCGTCCGGATATAGCTGCAGCTGTAGGTGTTTTTAGTAGAAGTCTATATAAACCAAGAAACTCAGACAAGGTTGCTGCAAAAATGGTGATGAGGTATTTGGTGGGGACAAGGGAATTGTGGTTGTATTAGGGAAGGGAGCACACTAACATCACCACATGGAGTGATGCTAGTTATGGAGATGTGCTTTTAAGGTGGTGTATGACTGGATATGTGTTGCAAATTGGATCCGGTGCATGTTGTTCGAGTAGCAAGCAACAAAAAGTAGTTGCTCAGTCCACTATGGAAGCTGAATACATGGCTTCCTGTGCTGCCACTAAAGAATTCATGTGAGTTAAATCTCTTCTTGAAGAACTAGGGTTCATGATGTCTAAAACTCAAAATGATTTTTGTGATAATAAAGTTGCTATCTCTATTGTAGCTAATCCGAAACATCACTTCAAAGCTAAGCATATGGATATTAGACTAAGTTTTGTCAAAGAGAAGGTTGAAAATAAAATCATTAAACTGGTTCATAAAACTGATAGAGAAACGATTGCAAACATGATGACAAAACCAGTGCCTTCCCCTAAGTTGATTTTATGTAGAGAAAACTGTGTATTAAAATTGAAAAGTGATTAGGAATTAAGGGGAGTGTTGAAAAGAGGTAATTAATAGTTCACTTACATATTTTATTTTTATGTTAAATAGAGAGAGAGAGAGAGAGAGAGAGAGAGAGAGAGAGAGAGAATGAGGATCAAATGCACGCCATGGCTGCAACATATTTAAAAAGTGGCAAATTTTGAAGTAGAGGATAATTTACAAGAACGTTGCCTAGATCCGGATTTGAACCTGTGTCTGTGTTTTACTATGTAATCCTTAGCCTTATCCACTAAGGCATTAACGATACGATACACGTGACGGGTTTCAAAGATATATAAACATTAACGCGACGGTTAATTAACACCAAACAAACGAAGAGGAACAATTCACGCACGTACGCGAATTTGAACTGTGTAAACAATATTTGATCGGACGGCCAGCATTGTAGCCGCCACCCAAAGTGAGATTTTGGCGGCATTCTGACATAGCGTCACGTGGTGCCACGTGGCGCCATATTATTTGATACCAAAAAAGATGGGAGGTACACACACACACATACATGTGTGCGACACACACACACGTGTGTGCGACACACACACACACACACATTGTAGTTATGTGACCTCCATTGGTACACAGAATGTCAAGCTTATATAAAACCTCTAGGATAATATTTGCAAATTTTACTTTGGCAATGAATAAGAGCCACCCTGGTATGCAAAATCTCTGACCGACTACACCTTTGTGTAGGTTGGACTCCCTTGAGTCCGCAGCAAAAAGAATAAATGAAATTGCTTATCTGAGCATTAAATTATGGCTAACCAAAGATGGTTTATAAAAACAAATGCACTCTATGAGAGAGGCGCAAATCTAATTTTTCTGAGCTCCCTCTCAATACCTACTACTAGTGTACTTAGCCAATCAAAAGAGTGTAATGAACAAGAAGGTACAGGTACCGCTGTACTTCTTCTACGGCCATTATACGGCATGGCCACTCCGTTTGACGCGTGTCAATTCCTGAGCCATAGTTGCTCCCCGCGTGATATCTGTTGTCCAATCATTCCTCGCCACGTGTCACCCGCCG
>JBBHKE010000070.1:200000-203646 GCA_037447655.1 Zygnema cylindricum | reverse complement strand
GCGGCAAAAGCGGATGTTTTTCATCTTGTTTCTGGAATGTGGAAAACTCCCGCGGAAAGATGCTTTATGTGGATGGGTGGTTTCCGGCCTTCTGAGTTGCTTGGAGATGTTCTCCCCTCTCTCTTTGTCTCTCTTTTCTTTCTCTCTCTCTTTTGCTCTCATCTCAAACCCAAAAATAGGTTATCCCTTTGCTTCTCCCTTTCGTTCATTGTAATCCGACAAATCTCCTTTGTGTTTTTTGGTTTTTTGTTTGTTTGTTTTACCAAAATTGGGTGTTTTTTTTTTTGCGTTGGGTAATAATGCAGATTCTTATCCCACAAATCGAACCTTTAACCGAGGCACAACTTATGGGAATTTGCAATTTACAACAGTCTTCCCAACAAGCAGAAGATGCTCTTTCTCAAGGAATGGAAGCTTTGCAGCAATCTCTAGCAGACACTTTGAGCGCAGGTTCCCTCGGAGCTTCTTCGAATGTTGCAAATTATATGGGACAAATGGCCATGGCTATGGGAAAGCTCGGGACCCTTGAGTCATTCGTTCGACAGGTGGGTCTTTTTTGTTTTTTCTGTGTTTTTTTCATTCGAAGTTCATTTAGGAAAATGCGGTTTTATCTTGGTAAAAGTGGATATAATGTTGCAAATCGTATGGGACAAATGGCCATGGCTATGAGAAAGCTCGGAACTCCCAAGTCTTTCTTCCCACAGGTGGGTTTTTTCTTACGACTAGTTGTAATGTGCAGAAAATTAGGAGAGTATCATACATTTTTTATTCAAATTTTGCTTTGGATAATGAAATTCAACTTCATGAGATTCAAATTAAAACCATCTGATATATCCTCATTTTCGGGACTTAAAATTTATCCTCCGTCTGTGGGATTGTCGAGTACTGTTTAATCTCACAAATGTAGAATAGATATTTGTGAGAGAAAGTGTGGGGTTTCTTAGAGCTTTTTAGGGATTTTACTGTTTTCTAGAATTTTGTACAAGAACTTGGTGAAGTTGTAACTTGGGACTCTTTGTAAGTGTCAACTTTGCATTTCGGGTTTGTTTTGTTTTCCAACTCATTTTTCAAAGTTTTGAGACTAAGCCTATCCGGAATATGGTGAAATCTAACTATTTTTGTGTCTTTTCCCTAACTGTTTCTATGACCTTTTCTAAACTATTTTTGTGAAATTTTTCAGAGTTATTTTGTGACTTTTTCCTGATTGTTTTGTGACCTATTCTAAACTATTTTTATGATTTTTTCTTTACTTTTTCCGTGACCTTTTTCCTTTTTCTAAACTTTTTTTTCTTGCCCCAGGCGGACAGTCTCCGGCAGCAAACTTTGCAGCAAATGCATCGCATCCTCACGACGGGACAGGCGGCTCGAGGACTTTTGGCCATGGGAGACTATTTCGCCCGACTAAGGGCTCTCAGTTCTCTCTGGTCGGCGAGACCTCGAGAGTGAAATGTAACGGAAAACAAACGGTCAACAACACAGGAAAGACGACTTGAGAAAGACTTCAGATTTACGGAGAGAGGAGGGAGTTAACGATTGGAAAAAGTCGCAATTATGGGAGGAGGTGTCGATCACGGGAAGAGCGACGTTTACGGAGGGAGTGAAGTTTTACGGAGGGAGTGAAGTTTACGGACCGTTTTTACCACTTTTATCATTCACTATCATAACGGCCGTCCTATTGGGTAGGTAGGGGCATTACTTTTGTCCTTTTGTGGAGAGGGGTTATGTCTGGTGAAGGACGGCATTCATAGCACCCTGAACACATTATAAAACAAAACTCGAAATTCTAGGGAAGATGGTGAAAGTTCTTTGAGTTTAGTAGTTTTTTCCGGTTTTTTAGTGTTTTTATATGGAGCCGTTTGTTCCGGTTTTGCCAAAAATATTGCGCTTCTTGTGAGTCCTATTCGCCAGCACATATTCTTTACAAGAAAAGACGAAAGACTCGTATTTTGTGAGAAGTATGAGAGTCACAGAACTGAGAATGACGGAACTGAGAACCACAGAACTCCAACGGTGTTTGTGTTTGAGTTTTTTGACCAGATGCATATAAGTCGTCCTTTTGTGTGCAATTGTTTGCAGTAGGAAGGTTATGTCAAATAGGAAGAAAGGTCCGTAAAAAAAGGCAGTAGTAGTAGTTATACTTTTCCGCATATGTTAAAATAGAGACGAGAGAGTGAGAGAGAAAGAGAGAGAAAGTGTTTGCATATGGGTAAGCTGTCTCCGCGTACTCTTGTCCGATAAGACAAAATAAGAAAGATAAGTCAAAACAAGAAAGATAAAGACAAAATACACATTCAATTGCACGAGACTCAAAGTGATGAATTCTATAGCTGGACACATGACCTGGATGTCTCAAAAAACTCCAAAATTATCGATTACAAATTTCATCGGAAAAATTGTCAAAAAAATTATCGAGAAATTTATCGAAAAATTTATGGGAAAAAACGCAACGCCTACGCCTGAAACGTCTGTGGTCCAGAAATATTAAAGGGGCTATAAAATTTGCACAGTTTTTTTTTTCTCTTTTTTCTTGTTTTAGTGTTAGGTAGATAGGGCTTGAGGTTCATTGAAATTCACGACCTTACAGTGATGACTCTCTGTTGTGATATTACTCCTATGGCAAGTGACTGTCTTTTCTTTTTTCTTTTTCCTTTTCTTTTTCTTTTTCTTTTTCATTTTCTTTTATTTTCATGTGAGTCGATTTTACGGGTTATCGGGGTTTTCCTATTGTGTGTTGGGATGATGCTACGAGACTTCTGATTTGAAGAAATAATTCTCTTTGTTTATTTTTGTGTGCCATTTCTCTTTTTCGTTTAACCTTTCTCCGTTTCTTTTTTGTTCTGGTGTGCATAGATGATGTACTAATGCGTGGTTTAACTAAAGCTTATTCGACTTGTGTGACATATGTAATTAAAATGATCAAATCCATGGAAAATAAACATTACAATTATCAAATCAACCGAAAATAAACATTTGTTCACGATGGAGGCTCTTAGTATTTGTTGGATTGAAAGTAAACGACAGGTACCCATTGGTTTATGTTCAGGACTGTTCCCAAATTTGTTTGAAATGTATGTCGTATTTGAGTTTTGTTGCGTTGAAGAATTTACTGCTGAAGACGTGACGGTTAGACCATCAAAATACAAAACATGATTGTAACTAAAGATAGTTGATGACCATCAAAGGTAAAATGTCAAAACCCTTCAGGATTAGAGGCACAACAAAAGTAACACAACAATAGAAGCAAAAAAGAGAAAGTTAAAAAGAAAAAAACCAACACCAGACCGGACAGTCATTAAAAACTACTTCAGGCGTTTAAGTGTAAAACTATGCCCCATGAAAGGTAAGCATTACGGATATCGTCTATATGTGTCCGGTGGTGCAAGGGTAAGTCACAAAATCTTCAAGCATCATTCGTTGTTGGATAAGGGTTGAAGCTTGGGAACGTTGAAGGGCAAAAAAGATCCGTTGGAGTTAGAAAGCGATAGAAGAGTTGGAGAAGGGTTGCCTCCAAAAGGTCGACGAGCACAGTCAAGTAAAGAGTTGTTGAAAGAAGAGTCCAAAGCCCAAAGATCTTCAAAAGCAAATGGTATGAAACTGTCAGTTACGTCTCGGTGTGTGTAGTCGTGTTATTTGAAGGTAACTGTAT